>PVIR01039881.1:0-13474 GCA_004026965.1 Petromus typicus
AGACAGGCGCCGGAACCACTGAGCTAACTCCCCGGCCCTCTACCCTGATATTTCTGCCTTGGAGCCAAGGGGCCATGGACTGAGTCCCTTAAACCGCGAGTGACGTTAAATTTTTCTGGGATCGTTAACTGGATGCGTCAAGAAATCCCCAACTAATTATTTCAGGACAGTTCTGGGTGTGGCTGAAAGGATGTACGGAAGGCAGGAGACCCGCCCTGGACGTGAGTGGCACCAGCCAACAGTCTTGTGGTCTGAATACAATGAAAGAGAAACAGCAGGCAGGCTGCTTCTATTTCTCTGGAGAAGCTCCAGTCTTCAGCTTCACTGTGCACATCGCCTCCTAGTTTCCATCACAGGCTCACACAGTGAGCTCTGGGCCTTCCACCTTCGACTGGATCCTTCAGATCTCCGGCGTGAAGAAAACCCTTTTGTATTCTTCCACAACTGACCCTGCAGGCAGCCATTTGTCAGCCTAGTTTGTAAATCCTCATATACAGAGCCCACCAAAAAAACAAATGTATGTCCATTTCAGGAAAAAAAATAGTGTGATTTTGTTTTCAACAGATGGTGTTGCTTTCACATGGGGGACCCTACAAGATGTTGTGTTTTGCAGAAAACCTACTGTACTGTCAGCCTTTGGAGAAGAAATTGAAAGTACTTGAGCATTAATCTTAATGACCAAGGTCACACAGTCAGCAGTTCATGTATTAATCAATGTGTGGAAGTCAATGGCCACCATTTTGGCACCTCCTATAATTACAGAGGCCAAAGGTAACTTGTATTAATTTCATGATGTCCCAATAAATTTAGTATTATTATATTTATACAAGTTTTTTTTTTTCCCAGAAGTGTCTCTTCATTTTCTGACAGACTCTATATCTTACATTAAATCTGTTTCTCTAGTGAGCACTGACTGATACTTTCCCTCTTTAAATTGTGGGTGTGCGGTATTGCATCTCAGCAATAGGAAAGCCAACTGGTACAGGTAGTATCCCAGGGTAAGATGCAGATACATGATCTAAAAATGAATGCTGCCTCTGTGGAGAGCGGGCACACCTGAGGAGCATGAGAACTGATGAACAGCCATAATGAAATATGGAACGATTGAGCCACTGTGTAAACTAGCGCTGCAGCTTTTATAAAAATCCAATTTTAGTTTCATTAAAAGGGAGACAAAAAATGGTGGAAATAGATGCTTGTTCCTCGCTGGAGGATAACCATCATGTTAGATTAGTTCAGAAGTGCAAGTGAATCAGAAAGCATCAAGTTCACCCTCTTGTGGGAATAGATTTGTGCCAGATTCCCTGTCTGATTCTCTCCAGCGGCCGGTGTCAAGCCAAAGACGGAGACGCTGCTCTGGTGTTACCTGAATGACAGAAGGGGTGGAAGGAGCTCATGTTGCAGTGGAAGTCACTGGACACGAGTGAGGAATCCTGAGTGCTCACCTGGTCTTGGCTGCGAAGCAGGTGCATAATACCCCCCAAGTTTTCTCTTTCACTTCACAGTAAAGTAGGAAAATGCCATCTCTTCTGTCTCTGCAGTCTCTTCGGTGCCTCATGAGTGGGTCTAACTCGGTGCTCAACCCAACAGGATTAACCTGTAAGTGTGGATATGTTTAGCTGAGAATGGTCTTAATATGGTGTCCGGCATCCTGGAGAAAAAAATCAGGGCAAATCGAGTCAGGAGGTACTATGGCCTGAATACCCACGTGTCCCTTCTAGAATTTGCACGTTGACTCTCTGTTCCCAAGGGGACGACACCGAGAAGGCTTTTAGGAAGCCGTGAGGACGGAGCCCTTGTAGGAGGGACTGGCAGCATCCTCAGAGGCCGAGACAGCTTGGCCCTTGCTCTTTGATGACAGTGGCCCTTCCTGCCAAGGGCGCGGCTTTCAAGTACCCGCTGCGGAAAGAGAGAGCAGCCTTCAGCAGACGTGACCGCCCGGCCCCAGCCTTAGACATCTCAGCCTCCGGACGCCGTGAAGCGAACTTTTACCATAAATTGTTCACTGTGAGGAACTGTGTTTTAGCAGCAGCAGTTCAGACAGGCAGGAAGGAGAAGAACGCAGAAGGTGGAAATGAGGAGCAGTTGTGATGGCGTCTTAGGAGCCACCGTGGATTCACGCGCGCTTGTTCAGCTGGTTTTCTCAGATCCTGGTGATCTTTACTTCTGTTTTATTAATATTTTCATTCTTATGAAAACCTAAGCTAACCTTCCAGGATGCTAAACGTCAAGAAGTGATTGAAAGTTTTCTTTTTGTTTTTTAAATATTAGGGATTGAACCTAGAGCCTCCCACTGAGCTATAATCTTCAGCCCTTATTTATGTATTTATGGATTTGAGGCAGTCTTCCTAATATAAATGACATAAAATATTCAATACTCAAACTTATGACCCTCTTGTATCAGCCTCCCAGCGTGATGAAAATCACTTTAATTTCTTTCTTCTTAATCTATTTTTTCTTTTTTTCTTCCGCATTTCTTCTTTCTTCTCCAGTGTATGATCATGTTAATTTCTAAAAGGTGTAAGAACCTTAGCAAAATTTTCATTATCATTCCCCACACATATTTTAATTAGAGAAAATTCATGTTGTGCTTGAATCACTAGAGAAATGAAAGGTGTAATCTAATGTCAACCATGCCCGTACTTTGCATTAATTTAAACTGGAACTCCTTCTTTGATATAAGGACAGAAATGAGGCCACAGACTAACGCCCACTCTTAGGAAAACTCATAAGTAGCCCTGTTCCAAGACTGTTCCCAATTATCTCACGTCCTTTTGGTTTTAAAGGACAAAGAT
This sequence comes from Petromus typicus, assembly GCA_004026965.1. Classification (NCBI taxonomy): domain Eukaryota; kingdom Metazoa; phylum Chordata; class Mammalia; order Rodentia; family Petromuridae; genus Petromus; species Petromus typicus. The sequence continues at coordinate 2,796 of PVIR01039881.1, forward strand.
CTAAATTAAGAGTTGTACCTTCCTGTATGAAGCAGTATTTCTTGCTGCAGTTTCTACAGCTGCTGCGTGTACGTGCAGTGTGATACATCTATTTCTACACAGTGGCAGCGTCAGCTGTACAGTTCTTATCTGAGTTACTTGAATTAATAGTTTCATTCAGTAGGTGTTAGAAATTTCATTCATTTTACAAAAATTAAAATTATAAACCATCAAGCTTCTCTGCAAATTTGTCGAAAACTAAGACACTGTATTTTAGTTGTTAAGCCATCTTGTGTCAGACATGTGATTATGGGAATAAAGGAGCCCATTGAATTTTCTATATCTTTTTTACCCACTAACAACAGAGGGCCATTTATTTTTTAAGAGACAAATTCCTGTTGCTAGGGTTTTAAATGGACCTAATGCCTGGCTCTGTGGAGTTGTACCAAGATCCCGTAGTTCCATGACATTTACTTGCTCAATTTAAAAATTACTTTAATAAACCTTTCATTTTTTTCATTCTTTTGGTCACTGTGACTTAGAAACTATCTGAGTTAAGGAATAAATTAAGATAACGCTCTCTCTCTGTCAAGGAGCAAAGTGTTAAAAACTCTCTTAATTACGTGCCATAGTTCTTCAACAAAGAATCCCAAACTGGCCACGGACCAATGGCGACTGAAAGGAATTTGGAGTTCCAGGGCCGGGTGCTTGGTGTGGACACAGCTCCTTGGCCCTCTGCTGTGAGTGTCCAGGGACTCACCCCACAGGCCAGGACCACTGAGCATAAAGTCAGAGCAGATGAACACAGTAAGAGCATGTGATCCATATATGGAAAGGAATATTATACAGCTTTAAAAAGAAGGAACATCTGTCCTTTACAACCAATGAGTGGGTGGGATGGGAGAACATTATGCAAAGTGAAATTCACTGAGCACAGAAAGACAAACACTATGTGAGCCCATTTAGATGTGAAGTGGAAAAATCATCTCATAGTAAGAGAATAGAAAGGTAGTTATGAGGTGGTATGAGGGGGAAGGTGCACTGAAAGGGTAACTTTTTTTTTAGGTTTTTTTTTTTTTTGAGACAGGGTCTCGTTTTGTAGTTCAGGCTGGCCCTGAGCTCAGCCTCAAACTCACATCACAGCAATCCTCCCGAGTGCTGGGATCACAGGCGTGAGCCACCACGCCCGGCACTATGGTATGTGGTACTGGTTGCTGCTGGGTGTAAGTCTCCATGCCCAGTATTGTATGTGGTTGCCGGGGATCGAACCCAGGTCCTTGTGCTTGCAAGACAGGCGCCGGAACCACTGAGCTAAATCCCTGGCCCTGAAAGGGTAAAATTTTAGTTAGAATGGAGGAGTGAGTTTTAGTGATCTCTTGTGTTACACAGGAACCACCATTAATGACCATGTATATTTTAAAGTTGCTAAAACATTCTTTATGTTCTCACCCCACACATGAAAATAAACTCATGAGGTGATAGACAGATGAATTAACTTGATCAAAGCCTTCTACCATTTATACATGATTCAAAACATTCAGTTGTATCTCATGAATAGACACAATTATTGTCAATTAAAATTGTTCAAGACTGCTTGAAGTACCCAAAGAACAAATGGTAGACAGCACCCCACCCAGGCTGGGTCACAGGCAGGGCACACCAAAATACGCAGGCAATTTGTTAACGCAGCATGATGAGTCATGACCACTAGCTCTGAGATATTCAGCGTTGGCCCATTATTCTCCCTGTAGGCAATTTGTATGAGAATAAATACTAATACTACTAATAATAAATAATAATCATAGTAAATATAAGGTTGCTACATGAGTATGGAATTAGAAAACAAGGAGTTAATGGCATCCTGCTAAAGAGTTGACATACTCATTTCATAAGGGATGTACTTACCAATAGGACCACAACACTGTAAGTCCATTAGCTAACTGTCTCTACCCTGGATGTGCTCAGACAGGCATGCTGGCTTTACTCTGCAACTCACTGCACTCTGTGTTTTCGAACTGACCAGCCCCTTTAATGATTGATACATCTTTATTTAGACACGTCAATACATTTAATCATATCCTGGGGAAATTATCCTTGCCTAGGAGCCTTTCTGTCTCTTTAAAATGATGATCATTCACTCATCAAACATTTACAGTGTCTCCCACGTGCCAGACCTTATCTGCACTGTGCTCACAGCAGCGAGACCCGATGTACAGTCAGATGGGGACAATAACAATCAGAGAAGTGGTTACGATAATGCTGTAAGTGTAACAGAATAAAAAGAGCAACGACGATATCACCTTTAGTCTTGGGGATTCAAGAGGTCTTCTAGGGAAAAACTGAGACCTGCAGGATGGAATTAGGAGGGAGGGAGATGCTGAAAGTACTCTTACTAAAGGCAACCTCCTGTGCAGAAGTCCAGGGGCACAGAGAGCATCTGTAATTCTGGTAGTGGTAGCTCGGCAGGAACCAGGAACCAGATCCCAAAGAATCTTATTAGACCCGCTCAGTAAATTAGATTCTATACTATGAGTAATGAGGACAACTCTGGTGATTTTAAACTTCATGTTTGCTTGCTTTGTGGTGCTGCAGGACATGGAACCCATGGCCTCACACATGCGAAGCACATGCTCCACCACTGAGCTGCACCCCACCCCTGATGACTAGATTTGTAGTTCAGAAAGACTGTGCTGGCAGTAGCCTGGAGAAGCAATGTCACAGGATAATGGTTAGAGAAAGCAAAGCCAACTAGGGGTCCTGGCATTAGAATGAGTGAATATCGGATGATAGATTTAACAAGGTTATAGCAGTGAGGATAGAAAGAAATGGTGTTTTGAGGTTACGTACAGGAAGAATTGAATTAATGACATAGCTCAAAGGTAAAGCACTTGTCTAGCATGTTTGCAACCTCAGCTTCCATGAAAAGAAAGAGAGAAAGGAAAAGAAAGAAAAGATAGGGCATGCTACTCGGATAAGTGCGCCAGGTGGAGGTGGTAAGGGATGCAGAATGACTCAGGGATGCCCGGAGAAGAGGGGCTGCGGAAGGTGATGAACGTGGATCAGGATATGAGGATTTGAAGCCTTCGCCACCACGGGAACGTGGATGGACGCACAGCTCTGTGGCTCAGCATAAATATCTGGGCCGAAGATCAGACTTTAGATTTTCATAGGATGTCTTGGAAGCCATGAGAACAGATGAATTTGCGCGTGAAGAAGAGCATTACAAAGGGCCGGTATTACATCTGCTGGAAAACAGGAGCCCTAAGAGGTAGCGAGGTAGCTCAGAGGAGTGAATGCTGCTGCTCCAAACCCTGTGGCGAAGCTCTGCTTTCTGGAACCATTGTCCTGTTGCAGTCACCTCAGCCAAATTTCTGCTGCAGACTCAGACCCAGGGTCACTGGGCGGAACTGAAATGCCTGTCCGTGGAGTTCTGGGCCGATGACAGAGTGGCGAGCAATGGCAAATCCGCCTGTCCTTGATTTGGAGTCCAGATGCCGGAAAATAACAATATGGGAAAAGAAACTAGAGAGAAGTGGGAGCCGGCAAGACCTGAAGCGGTAAGTAAAGTCCCCGAGGAGGACAGAGAGAGCTCAGTGGAGCAGATGGAAGTTACGGTGCTGCCTACCTCCCGGCTCATGGCAGGAGAGAAGTAGCTCCAATCTCCTGAGGCACCGGGACTATAAGTGGCTCCAGAGGCCTCCATGAAGAGACACCCTGTTGAGTGAGCAGTGGACACTGCAGGCTACAGGGATTGGCAGAGATTCCGGTTCAGAAGTCCCCAGGAGACAGAACAGACTAAGAAGCAAAAATCTAGGTACACCTAGTTGATATCTCTGAAAAATAGTCATTTTCTAAGGAGTCTCAATACTAGCAATAATTTATAAGAATCAATCAGAAATTAAGCTGAGAGGATAGAAAGTAAGAAGGAAAATAAGCAAGATGCAACTTTATACTTCCAGCTTACCTAAAGCAAACTCAGAGGGCAGTGAGGTATAACAGTTCAAAAGCTACTCACATGAACTCTCTGAAATGGTAACAGTGGAAATAGCAAAGGAATGAAGCTCTTGCAAACTTTTCAGGAGTTTAGCTCAGCGGCATTGTGCCTGCCTGGCAAGTAAAAGGTCCTGAGTTCAATTCCTGATACAGGAAAACTATTTATTTATTTATTTATTTTGTTTTTTATTTTTTGAGACAGGTTCTCACTTTGTGGTTCAGGCTGGCCCTAGAGCTCACATCACAGCAATCCTCCTGCCTCTGCCTCCCGAGTGCTGGATTACAGGCGTGAGCCACCACGCCCAGCACTGTGGTATGTGGTACTGGTTGCTGCTGGGTGTGAGTCTCCACACCCAGTATTATGTGGTTACCGGGGATTGAACCCGGGCCCTTGCTCTTGCAAGACAGGCACCGGAACCACTGAGCTAAATCCCCAGCCCAGGAAAACAATTTTAAATCAATGAATGAAAAATAACTTCTCAGATACCTAAAAAGATGATTACCACAATAAAGGATTAGGTTTAGAGACTCTAGAGAAGCTAGAACTAAAAGAAATACAGGCATTTAGGGAAATGATATCAACCTGAAATGCCCAACAGGGGAAAGAAATGTAATGTATGAAACAGATTCAAACAGATATGTAATAGTTTAAAAATTCTACTCAAATATACACAAGGGATTTAACCAAAGTGAGGACAGAATGTCCAATCTAGAAGACAGGTTTTCAGTTATCAAAAATGAAAAGAAAGATTTCCAGTGTCTCGCTTTTGTAGTTCAGGCTGGCCCTGAGCTCACTATGTAGCCCAGGCAAGCCTTGAACTCACAGTGATCCTCCTGCCTCTGCCTCCTGAGTGCTGAATTCCAGCTGTGAGTCATCATGCCCAGCACTGGGATATGTGGTTACCAGGAATTAAACCCAGGACCTTGCACTTGCAAGGCAGATGCTGGAACCACTGAGCTAAATCTTCGGCTCCTACAAAGATTTCTTGAAAACAGCAACTCACCACAGAAAATCCACCAGCAGCTAGATGATGAAAAGAACATAAGACTGATTGGAGTCACCGAAAAAGCAAGAGATAGAGCAAATGATATAAGCAATTTGTTTATAGAAGCAATGACAGAAATTACCCAAGTGTGGAAAAGAATTTGACATACAGATAAGTGAGGTGCACAGTACTCCAATTAGCCATGATTTAAAAAAAAATCTGTACCAAGTTATATAGTAGTCAAGATTCCCAAGGGGCTGGGATTTATCTCAAGTGGTAATGTGCTCACCTGGAAACAAGGTGCGAGTTAGATCCCAGAACCACAAACAAAACAAAACAAAACAAAACACGCAGAAATTCAACACAAGAACAGAATATTAAAAGCTACTGGAGAAAAGAAACAAATCACCTATAAAGGAAAACCACAAGAATTACAGCAGACTTCTCAACCCAAACCATCAAGTCAAAAGAACTTAGAGTGAAGTATTTCAAGCCCTAAAAGAAAACAGCTTCCAACCTATATTGATTTATCCTGCAAAACTATTTCTCCAAACAAATGGAGGAACATGATTCTTCCATGACAAAGAACATGTGAAGAAATTCATAACCAAACCAGCACTCCAAACTGTTTTAAAGGTCAATACAGAAAGAGATAATGAAGACTACAACTCTATAAACCTCAATGAGATGAATCTACAAGACAAAACAAGCAATTAAACAGAGGAAAAAAAGGTAAACAACAGGAAAATAATATGACAAGAATAAATCAATACACATCAGTTATAACCATCAATGAAAATGATCACAATTTACCTATCAAAAGAAACAACTTGGAAGAATGGATCAAAAAACAAGCTCCAATAATACACTGCATAGAAGAAACACACTTGACTCAAAACAAAATTCATAGGCTGAACATCGAAGGGTGGAAAACCACACTCCCTTTGACAAAATTTGGAAAAAAGCGAGTAGCTGTTCTGTTTGCAGACAAAGTGGACTTTAAGCCAAGACTGGTCAAGAGAGGCAAAGACACTCAGGTCATACTTGTTAAGAGAACAATCCAAGAGGAACAGATAGCAAAATCATAAGTGGATGCACTGCACCAAATCACAGTGTGTTCAACCATATAAGACAAATATACATGAAAAGTGAAATAAGCAGTAATACAAGTGTAATGGAGAAAATCAATATGCCAACATCACACATAGACAGAGCTAGACAAAGAAAGCAAATATCAGAACTGAGCCAAGCTTTTGAACAAATGGATTTAGTAGAAGTCTACAGAGTGTTCTGCCCCACAACATCAGAAGACATGTTATTCTCAGCTGCACATGGCACATTCTCCAAAACAGACCACATGCTAGCCCACAGAACATGCTTAACTAAATGCAAAGGTCTGAAAATTATCCCATGCATGTTATCAGATTATAGTGCAATAAAAATGGAAACCAGTGGCAAAAGAAACCACAAAAGCTGCATAAACACATGGAAATGAAATATTACTCTGTTCAACAATCAATGAGTCACAGAAGAAATTAGGCAATTTCTACAAGTTGTAAGGCCCAAAAAAAAAAAATAAAATAAAATAAATAAACAAAAAAACCAGAACTTGGAGGATGCAATGAAAATAGTCCTGCAAGGGAAATTTGTAATAGTGAATTCCCTCATCACAAAAACAGAGCGAGCTCAAATGAACAGCCTAATGTTGAACTTTAAGCTTCCAGAAAAAAAGAGCAAGTCAAACCCTAACCTCATATGAAGGAGGAAATCTTAAAGATCAGAGTAGAAATTAATACAACTAAGAAAATGATTCAAAGAATCAGTGGATCAAATACTTTGTTCTATGAAAGATTAAATAACATTGGCAAAGCCGTAGCCAACCTTATTGAAAACAGCAAAGGCTCAAATTCAAGCAATTAGGAATGAAAGGAGTGAAATCCCAATAGATTTTTCAGAAATCCAGATCATCAATATCTATGTTAAGAACCTGTATTCTAATAAGATGGAAAACATAGAACAAATTGACAGACTCCTAGATACACATGAATTATCACAGCTGAATCAAGGAGACATAAAATCTGAATAACTCAATATCGATCAATGAAATTGAAGATGTAATTAAAAACTTACAAATACAGGCCCAGGTCCATAAAAAATTCATTGCTGAATTCTATAAGAAATTTAGAGAAGGGCTGGGAATTTAGCTTAGTGGTCCACCCCTGTCTTGCAAATACAGGATCCTCAGTTTGATTCCCAGTACAGAAAAAAAAATTTTTTTGAAAAGATCTATAGCTACTACTCTTCAAATTCTTTAATGAAACTGAAAGGGAAGCAATACCTCCTAACTCATTCCTGGAAGCAAGAATTACCGTGATATGAAAACCAGAGAAGGAGTCACCAAAAAAGAGAACTATAGACTAATCTCCCTCAAAATGGGCTGGGGATTTAGCTTAGTGTTCTGGCACTTGCATAATCTCCCTCATGAGCATAGACTTAAATAGCCTCAATTATGTACTGGCAAACAGAAGTTAGCAAATCACCAGGAAGATTGTACACCATGACCAAGTAGGATTCATCATTCCAAAGATGCAGAGATGGTTCAACATACACAAAAGAATAAAAGTCAGATACCATATTAACAGAACAAGAACAAATGCCACACACTCATCTCAATAGACACAGAAAAAATTTGATGATGTCTAACACCCATTTATCATAAAAACCCTATAGAAAATTGGAATAGTGTTTTTACCTCAGTCTTATGAAAGCTATTTCTGACAAACCAAGAGTTAACATAATACTTAATGGTCAAAAGTGGAAAGATTTCACTCTAAAATCAGGAGCAAGACAGAAACATCCACTACTACCTATTCAATAGAGTTCTGGAAACATTAGCCAGAACAATGAGACAAGATAGAAATAAAAGCATAAGGACAGAAAAGGAAAAATATAAATTAGTATTATTTGTGGATAACATGATACTCTACATAAAAAAAACCCCAAAACACCACCAAAAGACTTCTAGATTAAATAACCCAATTTAGTAGCATTGCTGTATACAAACTCAACACTCAAAAGTCAATAGCATTCTTGTACACAAACAAGCTCACTGAGAGAGAAATTAAGAAGCTACATCTTTCATAATAGCATAACAAATATTTTGGAATCAAGCTAATGAAGAAAGTAAAAGATCCTTACATTTAAAACTATAGTATTCAAAGGAGAAAAAGGATATCAGGAAATGGAAAGCTATCCCTTGTTTTGTATAGAAAGAATCAACATTGTGAAGACAGCCGTGCTTCCAACATTGTTATACAGATCGAAAGCAATCTTGATCAAAATATCAACAGCATAATTCACAAAATTAGAGAAAACAATCCTAAAGTTCATTTGGAACTGGAAAAGACCAAGAATAGCAAAAACAATTCTGGGAAGTAAAGGCAAGGCAAGGGGCACCACAATTCCTGGCCTGAAATTATTCTTACAAAAATATCACAATAAAATCAGCATGAAACTGGCAAAAAGAAGAAACCACCCCTGAGGATCAGCAAAACAAATTACAGGATGTCAAAACAATGACAAACACACTCAGCCACTTTAGAAAGAGGCCAAACACCTTCACCGGGAGAGGATCTCTTTTTAATAAATGGTGCTAGTCAAACCAGCTTTCCACAGGCCAAAGATTAAAACTAGACCCATATCACTTGCTAGCCACTAAACCAAAGTTGTAATGGATCAAAGATCCAAATATTAAAACAGAAATGTTAAATCTGCTAAAAGATAGGTTAGGTAGAACTCTTGAAGATATAGGTGTAGGCAAAGACTATGTAAAAAAAAAATCCAACCACAGTGAAAATACTACAAAGAATCACCAACTGGGATCTCATCTTATAAAAAGCTTTTGCACAGCAAATGATCTACTAACAGAGTGAAGAGACAACCCACAGAATAGGAAAAACTGCCAGCTGCTCCTCAGACAAAGGATTACTATCTAGAATATATTAAGAACTCCAAAAAACTGGAATCCCAATTTAAATATCCAATCTAATAGGCCATCTGAAATGATGCCCACTTTTCAGATGAAGAGGTAACAGCAAATAAATATATCAAAAATGTTCAACATCAATGGTCATTCAAGACATAAAAATTAGAGTTGGGGATGTAGCTCAGTGGTTCTGGCATCTGCCTGGCAAGCACAAGGTCCTTGATCCCTGGTAACCACATACCACAATGGCAGTGTTGGGCCTGGTGACTCAGGGCTACGAGCCCAGCGCTGATAGCCACATACCACAATGCCAAGCATGGTGGCTCATGCCTGTAATCCCAGTACTCAGGAGGCAGAGGCAGTAAGCTTGCTGAGTTCAAGGCTTGCTCAGGCCACATAGTATGTTCCAGGCCAGCCTGAACTACAAAGGAAGATCCTGTCTCCAAAAAAAAAATAAAATAAAAAAATAAAACAACACTGAGATTCCATCTCACTCCAGAAAGAATGGCTGCTGACAGGAAATCAACCAATAACAAATTTTGGTATGGCTGTGGGAAAAAGGAACCCTTCTCCACAGTGAGTGGACATATAAACTGGTGCAACCACTGTGGAAATCAGGGCAGAAATTCCTCAATAAACTAAAGCTGGAGGTTCTATTTGGTGCAGCTATTTCCCTTCTTGTTATCCTCCAGAAAGAATTAAAGGCATCACACCACAGCAATACATGCACTCCCATGTTTATAGTGAAAAGGGAATGTGTGGTATGGGTTAATATGAAACTGGAGTTAATTACTACCAAGTTCTGTAGTCGGCAACTAATGGCACATTTTCTTGCTAGTCCTGCCAAGAACACTACTCCCTGCCAAGAACATAGCTGCCTATCTAACCTACTATGCTGCAAAGGAGGTACCGTGGCATCTGCCTGCTGCCCTCCAATCTGCCCAGGGCTTGGACCCATTCTGGAATATAACATGTTCATTTCTGATACACCCCTTGTCAGGCCATGAGATGCCTTTCAGAGGCCTGGTGCTGGTGCTGACATGAGGGTCTCAGGTGCCACTACGACCTGCTGCTACCTTGACAGAGATTTAAAATGGACGGCAGTTGGGGCACCAGTCCTTAGATTTTCCTATTTGGCAGGTTCTGCCCTGAACCAATACACACTCCAAATATGTGTCTTCCTTATCTGGCTGACATTACTCAACATTAATATTTCTTACCGAGTTTGAATTTGCTATAGACCATTCAGTCATAATGATATCATCTGTAACCAATCAACAGCTTGACCTGTTTCTGTACCTACTTCCTGCTTGCAAACCCTATATAAGAGCTACTTGGTACTCTGAGAAATTGTCTTGACTAGGCCTGTTGACATACATAAAGTTTGCTTTCTGTCTGCAAGTCCTAGGGTTGAATCCTGGGCACCATGCATGCTAGCTCTACTCCTGAGCTACACCTAATGCCTTTCATAGAAATTTTATGCTGAGGCAGAGGCAGCACAGGGATGGGTGGGAGGCTAATGGTCACATATTTGGGTTGCACCTTCCAGCCTCTGCTGTCTTTCACCCAAGTCTCTGGTGAGAGATGCCATGAGCTTTGATGAAGGCCTAGTATCTCTATAAAAAGTATGTGGTTGACCCTCAGGAGCAGCAAAAAGGAGGTGAATATGGACAAAGGAATCTGAGAAGGCTGATAAAATACACATTATCTAGTGGAAAATTTCAATATATATATAT
>PVIR01039882.1:0-13647 GCA_004026965.1 Petromus typicus
GCAGCATGCTGCACAGCCTCCAGTATAGGCTGTTGGTGTGGGGGTCTCTCAGAAGGTGTACATTTCCAAGCTAGCTGATCTGAAGAACTAAGTAGAGTATTGAAGTGAGACATGTAAACCTAAGAACTCAGTAGGGTGTTCAGCCTCCTTTATTGATGGTGGGAATGTGAAGAGACCATTATTTTTTTTTGGCAACCAGAAGTGACATTGTGAACCTGTTCACATGGTTGCTATAAACTTTCTTTATTCTTCAGGTATTTGAATTTTATTGGGGTTTTTCCAGCTAATCCTACAAGGTAATCCCAGTCAAATCTGTTGAAACTTGAGGCTTCTAACTTAGCAACAAATAGTCAAAAGTTTTGGAAGTCAGAGGATGGAGCACTTGCATTAACCTATTTGTGGCAGACCAGGGAGTTTGGGTCGTTTTGGTGTGGCACTTCAAACATAAGTTGGAGACCTTGCCAGAGGTAAGTGAACTGAATGTGGTCTTGAGTCATATGAGAAAGATGCATTGGAAATACCAAGACAACCTGTCAAGCACCATCTCTTTGTGTAATGAATCCAGTCTGTACAACTGGGGTTGTCAGAGCAGTAACTATGCTCAGAGATCAGCCACAGGCGAGCCACAGGTCCAGTTCATTTCTCCACTGCTCTCCACTTATCCTTCTGGAGTTTTGGGCCTTGCTTTTGTTAACCACCCAGGAAAGGGCTATGTTAGTCAGTGATTGTGTATTTCCTGCCGGGGCCTGCTGGCTACAAAACAAGCTTGAGTCGAAGGGCCAGGATTAAGGAAAAATATAATAATAAAATATAAAGAGAGATAAAGCATGGGGTCAGGAGGACCACAGCAAACCACAGGCTGAAGCCTGAGGCTGAGGCTGAGGCCCCAAGTTTATTCTCAGTGCTCCTTTTATAGTACTCTTACAGCAGTGACTACGTGCAGAGATTACAATCAGAGGTTACAGTCAATTAAGTAAAAAGCTTGATATCAGTTTGCTTAATGTCTCCCACCTTTTGTTGCCCACCTTTTGGTCTTAACTACATCTTGTTTTGGGTCAGTATTCAGCAAAAGGTAAAACATCTGCTGTAACCAGAACTTGTTGCTGATGTGTTATCATCACAATGGAGGTTGCAAGTCAGCTTTGCATATGACTTTCCACACTATCTCTGGAATGTGAAGAGAAACTGGGCCTGTAACCCTTAGGGAACAGAGGGGGAAAAAGTCAGTGCAGGGCTTAAAGTAGGCTTCCCGGCACTAGTGTATCTTTGGCGGAAAAACCCAGGGCTGTGACGAGTGCCCTTACACTGAAGCTGCTTCCCACAATCTCACTAGTATCTGTATGTGCTGCTGTTTTTTTTTTTTTTTTGCTTGTTTGTTTGCTTTTGTTTTTTGAGATAGGGTCTTGCTTTGTAGTTCAGGCTGGCTCTGAACTCACTTATAGCCCAGGCTAGCCTCAAACATAGCAGTCCTGCCCCTGCCTCTTGAGGGCTGGGATTACTGGTGTGAGCCACCACGCTCTGCTATGTGCTGCTCTTCTTGATTGGAGTTTTTTCCTTTTATGTGTGTGAGATGGATAAAGATGGGCAAGTGACACTGGAGTTGGGAAACCTTTTCTCTTTTATTATTTTTAGGTTTTTTGAGACAGGGTCTCGGCTTTGTAGTTGAGGCTGGCCCCGAGCTCAGCCTCAAACTCACATCACAGCAATCCTTCCGCCTCTGCCTCCTGAGTGCTGGGATTACAGGCGTGAGCCACCACGCCCAGCACAGTGGTATGTGGTACTGGTTGCTGCTGGGGTGAGTCTCCACACCCAGTATTGTATGTGGTTACTGGGGAATCGAACCCGGGCCCTTGCGCTTGCAAGACAGGCGCCGGAACCACTGAGCTAACTCCCTGGCCTGGGAAACCTTTTCTCTGAAGAAGCATATAATGTCTTGGGCTTTGAAGATTATATGTCATCTTTGTCACTTGTTCTTCTCTCTCTTTTTTTTTTTTTTTAAGGTTTTTTGAGAAAAGGTCTTGCTTTGTGGTTCAGGCTGGCCCTGAGCTCAGCCTCCAACTCACATCACAGCAATCCTCCTGCCTCTGCCTCCCGAGTGCTGGGATGACAGGCTGAGCCACCACGCCCGGCACTGTGGTATGTGGTACTGGTTGCTGCTGGGGTGAGTCTCCACGCCCAGTATGGTATGTGGTTACCAGGGATCAAACCCGGGTCCGTGTGCCTGCAAGACAGGCAGGCGCCGGAACCACTGAGCTGTATCCCCAGCCCTCTTCTCTCTTTTTTGTAAAGAACCCTGTAAAAGTACAAAAATTCCTTCTTAGCTTGAGTGTCCATTTGCTGCCTTCACACAAAATTTCCTGCGGTTCCTTCAGATGTACACATAACAGTGAAAGTAGAGGTACCCAGCAGAGATACCTGCAGAGTCCTTTGAGCTTCTGTGCTGCAGAGCCTGCCCACTGAACCCTTGTCCACTGTCATAGATAGGATAGTGTTTTGGGCATTTGTATCAAGTAGAGCAAGAAAAATTTGTGTTGTTCTCTAAATTTTTCAGCATATCTGGATGGGTGCATATTACCATTGATTTTTCTTGCCTCACTTTTGTGTCTTATTAACATCTTCTTAAAGTAATTGATGTTACCTTGTTACCATAGTGAGCAGTATATTGAATCTGACTTTCCGATTGGTGAGGAAACTCTTCCCTTCTATTAAAGTAGATTAGTAAACACTAGTTAGGCAGCTCTTTTCAAGTGGGTTTCCTGGTGCTTCACCTGAAGTCATCTCTTGAATTCTGCCTTGTTAGCAGGTAATAAAATGAAGTTTCATTTATTACCTCAATGACTCTTCTCGCTTATGTTGTTAACTCATTACCATAGATTTCCCTCAAATCCCATCATGGACCTATAAAGGTCCTTATCTTCTCTCCTCCATAACGACGTGTCTGCTCGTTTTGTAGGCTCATCCCTGAATTGTCTAGATGACCAAAAGAGGTAAGTTATCTAGGTAGGATACAGGAGACTTCTGGGTCAGAGAAGAACAGGAGTTTATTCTTTATTACAAAGCAGTAGCCAGAGCTTCAGTATTTTTCCATCACTCCTAAGACTCAATTCCATTAGGGCAGAGCAAGGAGGGAGGATGACACATGTTCATGCCATCTCCTGTGTTAAAGGAGGGACACACTGCACCTTGAGGTGAGGCCACCTGAAAATCTTTTACGATGGACCGTAAAGCATGGGCTGCCTCTTGCATCTAAGATAAATTTACTGTCCTTTTAGCTATATATTGATGGTAAAGGAAATCTGGAAAATATAGTGCAGATAATGTGCAAGCATTGCTTCACTTGAAAGACCTAGAGAAATAAGAGACATTTGTAGCCTTGTTACCTGAGACAAGTTCTCTTATTTTGAATGGCTTTTGCTATGTTACTTTTCTTTTACAGCTAAGTCCAAAATAGGTATTCTTGATTGACAGTCTTTTAAGTACCAGCCAGGGGCTTACATTCTGCTAATCTTACATTCTTTCTCCCCTAAAAGTTTGCTTCTATGGCTGCCAGTGCTTATGTGTACCAATTTCTGTGAAAGGAAGCAGTAGAGAATAAATAGCAAGAGGAACCAAGGAGTAGGGCTGCTTGCATACTTTTTTTTTTTTTTTTTTTTTTTTAGGTTTTTTGAGACAGGGTCTCTCTTTTGTGGTTCAGGCCGGCCCTGAGCTCAGCCTCAAACTCACATCACAATCCTCCTGCCTCTGCCTCCCGAGTGCTGGGATTACAGGCGTGAGCCACCACGCCCGGCACTGTGGTATGTGGTATTGGTTGCTGCTGGGTGTGGGTCTCCACACCCAGTATTGTTATGTGGTTACCGGGGAATCGAACCCAGGTCCTTGCGCCTGCAAAACAGGTGCCGGAACCACTGAGCTAACTCCCCGGTCCTGCTTGCATACTTTTTCATATTGATTGCCCTGGCTTAGACCCAGTGAAACAACCCATTTAAGCTGGCCATTGTTAGTTGCAGTCCATAACAAAAAGAAGTACAGTGGAGTGCTGCTCTAAAGAATAAACTTGAGTCATATGTAGGAAAATGGATGCACTTTGAGACCATTAATGTTAAGCAAAAGAAAACAGACACACAAGCTTAAATATTATATGGTTTCTTTTACATAAGAAAACCATAAAACAGAGCAAAACAAAAGATAATAGGGAAGTAGTTCAGAGATACAGAGAAGGGAAGGAAAATTCATGAAAAAGAAATAAGCTATAATATATATGGACAAACTCCTCCACAGGAGTATAACCATCATGTTGCCAGATGTAGAAGAAAGTTGAGTTTGGTGAGTAGCTGGCTGTTTGTGCCTTGTTTACCTGTTTGTAAATCACATGTTTAATTATAGAGAATAAACAGAGCAGAGCAATCTAAAATGAAATTTAAAAACCATTTCATGGCTGGGAATGTTGCTCAGTGGCATCGTGCCTGCCTGTCAAGAGCAAGGTCCTGAGTTTGATCCCCAAAACTAGGGGAAAAAGTAATTTAAAAAAAAACAAACAAAAAACACTTGAGATTTCACCATTAGCCATTATCACTAAGAGAACAATCCAAGTTTTAAATTTTTTTTAAAAAAATTGAATTCTTTATTGGGATGTTTTATATATATTTCACACTCACAGTCAGCATTGGGAATTTGTACCAGTATATACATAAGTCTCATTTTTACCCATTTCCCTACTCACCCTACCATCCCCGCGCCTTTTTTTTTTAAA
The DNA here is from genome assembly GCA_004026965.1 of Petromus typicus. NCBI lineage: Eukaryota > Metazoa > Chordata > Mammalia > Rodentia > Petromuridae > Petromus > Petromus typicus. The sequence continues at coordinate 4,751 of PVIR01039882.1, forward strand.
TTCAAATCTTTATTGGTACATTATGAATACACATCATCATTGCATTCAGCATTGAGAGTTTGTACTAAAATATGACACATCTTGATTCTCATTTTTCCCCTTCCCCTGCTCACCCTGCAACCCCCTACCCACTATATACATAACCTTTGTTTCCTTTTTTAAATTACTATCACATTCTTTTTCCCCTCATTATTTACCCCTACACCCTCTTTCCTTTTAAATATTGTGTTTCATAATATCAACTCTGTCTCTCTCTCTCTCTCTCTATATATATATATATATATATATGTATACTAGAACTCATTTGCATCTTCATTTTCTCATACCAGAGAAAAGATATAATATTTATACATCTGTGATCTATTTATTTCACTTATGAGGTGTCCTGAAGGTATATCTATTTGAGTATGAATGACTCAATCTTACCATTTTTAATGGCAGAATATTACTCCATTCTATAAAAGAACCACATCTTCTTCATCCAGTCTCCTGTTGATGGACATTGTGGTTGTTTCCAAGATTTAGCAATGACAAACTGAGTTGCTACAAACATGGCTGCACATATGTCGCTGTTACATGAATTTTTTAATTCTTTTGTGTATATACCTAGCAGAAGAATGACTGGGTCAAATGGAACCTCAAATCCTAGCTTTTTGAGGAGTCTGCACACTGATTTCCTCAGTGGTTGTACAAGTCTACACTCCTACCAACAGTAGAAAAGGGTGCCTTTTTCTCTGAAGCCTCGCCAACATTTGTTGCTGGCTAATTCTGAGATAGCAGCCATTCTTTGTGGAGTGAGATGAAATCTCATTGTTGTTTTCATCTGTAACTCTCAAGCGACCAGTGATGTTAAGCATTTCTTCATATACTTTTTAGCTGCTCTTACTTCTTCTTCTGAAAAGTGTCTGTTCATTTCAGATGCCCATTTTTGAATTGGGTCTTTAAATTTGAGTGCGCTGATTTTTTTTTTTAAAGCTCTTTATGTATTCTAGATAGTAGCCCTTTGTCAGAAACAGCTGGTAAAGATTCTTTGCTATATTGTTGGCCGCTTTTTCACTCTGTTGGTGGTTTCAATCTAACAATCTAACAAAGGAGGTGAAAGACCTGTGTTCTGAAAACTACAGCATTCTGAAAAAGGAGAAGAAGATATCAAAAAATAGAAAGACATACCTTGCTTCTGGGTAGGAAGAACCAATATCATCAAAATGGCTATATTCCCACAACTACTATACAGATTCAACACAATCCTGATTGAAATCCCAACAGCATATTTCACAGATCTAGAAAAAAAAAATCCAAAGGGTTATCTGGAACCACCAAAGACCTAGAATAGCAAAAGCAATTCTAAGCAACAAGGACATGGTTGTGGTGGGGTGGGAGGGAAATTCTAATCCTGAAACTACACTATAAAGCCACTGTGATAAAACTGTATGGTACTGGCAAAGTAACAGACCTGAGCATCAATGGAATAGATTAGAAAATCCAGAAACAATTCCAGATGTACTAAGTCACCCCATCTTAGACAAAGGATCCAAAAGTCCTCAATGGAGGAAAGATAGCCTTTTTAACAAATGGTGCTCAAAAAACTGGACTTTAACTTGACAAAGACTAAAGTTAGACCTATCTCTTTCACCGTGTACCAAGCTAAAATCAAAGTGGATTAGAGACTTAAATATTAAAACAGACACACTGAACCTGCTGTGGAACAGGTTGGATGAAACTCTTGAAGATACTGGCTTAGGGAAAGACTTCCTGAGCCAAACCTCCATAGCATGAGAATTGGCAGAAGAAATCAACAAATGAGATACTTGTTTTTGAGACACGGTTTCATTTTGTAATTCAGGCAGGCTCTGAGCTCACGGTATAGTCCAAGTGAGCGTGGAACTCACAGCAATCCTCTTGCCTCTTCCTCTGAGTGCTGAGATTACAAACCTGACCTGCTAGGCTCAGCACTGTGATATGTAGCACTGATTGCTGATAGACATGAGCCACTGTGCCAGCCACTGTGATATGTGGTACTGATTGCTGGTGGGTGTGAGCCACCACACCCTGCATTGTTGTATGTGGTTACTGGGGATCGAACCTAGTACCTTGATGCTTGCAAGGCAGGCACCGGAACCACTGAGCTAAATCCCTGGCCCTCTGCTTTTTTGTTTGTGGTTGTTGTTTGTTTGTTTTTAGGCAAAAAAAAAACGCTTTGTAGTTCAGGCTGGCCCTGAGCTCAGCCTCAACCTCATATCACAACAGTCTTCCTGCCTCTGCTTCCCTGTGCTGGGATTACAAGCCTCCTGCCTCTGCCTCCGAGTGTGAGCCACCATACCTAGCACTGTGATACGTGATACTGATTGCTGCTGCATATGAGTCTCCATGCCCAGTATCATATGTGGTTACTGGGAATCGAACCTGGGCCCTTGTGCTTGCAAGACAAGGGCCAGAACCACTGAGCTAATCCCCAACCCTCTGGTTTTTTGTTTTTTGTTTTTTTTGAGACAGGGTCTCGCATTGTAATTCAGGCTGGCCCTGAGCTCAGCCTCAAACTCACATCACAGCAATCCTCCTGCCTCAGCCTCCCGAGTGCTGGGATTATAGGCGTGAGCCACCACGCCTGGCACTGTGGTATGTGGTACTGGTTGCTGCTGGGTGTGGGTCTATATGCCCAGTATTGTATGTGGTTTCTGGGGAATTGATCCTGGGCCCTTGTGCCTTCAAGATAGGCACCAGAACCACTGAGCTAAATCCCTGGCCCTGTTTTGTTTTTTTGAGACAGAGTCTCACTATATAGCTCATGCTACCTTAACTCATTATGTAGCTCAGGCTACACGGTCAAACTCACGGTGATCCTCCTGTTTCTGCCCCCTAAATGCTAAGATTACAGGTGTGTACCACCACACCAAGCCATTTCAGTGTTGTTTCTTTTTTGTTGTTGTTGTTATTTGTTTGTTTGTTTGTTTTTCGCGACAGGGACTTTCTTTGTGATTCAGGCTGTCTCTGAGCTCACTATATAGTCCAGATTAGTCTGGAACTCACAGCAGTCTTCCTGCCTCTGCCTCCTGAGTGGTAGGATTATAGGCATGAGCCACCACACCCAGCATTGTGGTATGTGGTTCTGATTGGTGGTGGGTGTGAATTAGCATGCCTGGTATTGTATGTGGTTACTGGTACCAGGGATTGAACCCAGGCTCTTGTGCTTGAAAGGCAGATGCTGGAACCACTGACCTAAATCCTTGGCTCCTTGTAAAAGTACTTTTAAGTTATTTTGTAGTAATTACCCCAAATGAACAAAAGACACTGAAGACATAAGGTTGATTTTTCACTTTGAATACTTACCTGTAATTAATGAAATACTCAAATCAGTAACTACAACACTTGGAAGTTTATTATTTTGCACAAGTGCAGAGGCCAAGATTTTGTAAGGTGTGCTTAATTATTAGCCAGCTCCATGTTGGTGGGCATTGGTGACTTTGTCGTGCTTCTCGTGGCTTTTCAGTCATGGTTGCCAGGTTCCTGCATCTTTACATGGGTCACGGCCTAATACCTCATCATCTCAAGCCAGGAAGGGAATGTCGTTTTGAATGAGAATGTTCCCAGCAGTCACCAAGAAAATTTTCCTTTTTTTTTTTTAAGGATTCTGAAGTAAATGTACCTTAGGCCCAGAACAGTCAGTGGCAAAAGAAACTGGATTTGTCTTGATTGTCATAGGCTCATCTATGTTTGCTTCTGAGGTGTGGAGTAGGGCTGGGCTTATTTAGCACATGAAAAGGAATCCTGATTTTGTCATCTAAAGTTTGCGAGGGGGGGTTCCCCCCGCCCCTGCAGGATTTAGCTCAGTGGTTCCGGCGCCTGTCTTGCAAGCACAAGGGCCTGGGTTCGATACCCGGTAACCACATGTAATACTGGGTGTGGAGACTCACGCCCAGCAGCAATCAGTACCACATACCACAGTGCCGGGCGTGGTGGCTCACGCCTGTAATCCCAGCACTTGGAAGGCAGAGGCAGGAGGATTGCTGTGATGTGAGTTGGAGGCTGAGCTGAGGGCCAGCCTGAACTACAAAGGAGACCCTGTCTCCAAAAAAAAAAAAAAAAATGTCAACAAGGAAGAATTTCTATGTATAGTCAGTTTGGTTCAGAATATTATGCGGTATTTTAATCATATCCTTTTATTTCTTTGTTTAGCAGCTTCTACTTTGAAAAGCCTTCAATATCCCATGCTCTTCTCATTTTCTTTGCTATGCAAGTATTTTGTATTGTGGGTTTAAAAACATTTTGGATTGGCTTTTGGAGCTAGAATCTCCCAATATAGTCCATGCTGGGATTGAACTCACCAAGCTGGCTTTTAACTCCTAACCCTGCCTCAGCCTGCCTAGTGCTTGGTTAAGGCTATGTTCCACCATGCTTTGGCTTGCTTTAGTATTTTTAAAGACATTTATGTAACATTATTTCAGGTCTGTGATACTTTCTTGGTAAATGGAATCCTCAGAGCTACGTAGGCATTCTGTACTTAAGTTTGTTCAGAGACTTAGTACCAGAATTTTAAACCAGTTTTTCCAGTAAGTTTTATCTTGTCATCTCTTAAAATCGGATGAATTTTATTGTTAGGTGTCTTTTTCCAAGAATAAGTTGTTAGGATTGGTATTGTACTGAGTTTTTTCGTAATAGAGAGTGTTGTCTCTGTGCTTGCATTTTGGACTGTACCTTGGTTATATTTCTGGTCAGCTTTCTTTCTACTAAGAACTTGGACAATGGGTCTAGGATATTTTTGTTGCTATAGAGATAACTCCACTACTCTTCCCTACCTTGCCTTCTGTTGAATTGAACTACAGTACGTCTTGGTGTTACACTTTGCACACCAGAATTTTCAGAAAGCCATTTTTAGTTTTTATTCTGTATATTTTCATGTTTGAACATACCTTTGATTTTTCATTTATTGGACCCTAAGGACACAAGTTAACTTTATATTTTATTGTCTTTGTTTTCTATAGCTGTTAGTTCTTCTCAACAACTTCAGTATTTTTGTTTCTTTAAAAATTTTCATTTAAGACTTACTTTTAGCCTGGTGTGGTGGTGCGTGCCTATATCCTAGGACTTGGGAGGCTAACACAGGAGAATCTCAGGGAATCTGAGGCCAATCTGGGCTGCACAGTGAGTTCAAAGCCAGCCTGAACTACATAGTGAGACCCTGTCTCAACCTCTTTTCTCCATTTTTTCTTTAAGCAGTGTGTTTATTTGCTGTTTCAGTTGAATTTGCTAACTCTGTAATGTTTTGTTATGTAGTATGGGGCTGTTTAGAGAAGTAACATTAAGCACTGAAATTTACTCCTAGGTTACTGTCTTAGACATTACAGTATTTTATAGTATTCTCAGTTATCATCTCTTTACCCTGCAGTTCTTTTAAATCTTACACATTTGATCTTGCTGGATTTTTTTTTTTTTTTTTTGGATATTTGTTCTCTCTCCCTTTCTCTTTTGATATTTTCTCCACTGGAATTTAGATAATATCTTGAAAATATTCACCATTTTTGAGACCGTGACTTGAACAGTAAGTATTTTGCACTTTTTTTGAGACAGGATCTCATTCTGTAATTTAGGCTGGTCTTAAACTCACTGTATAGCCCAGACTGACATTATCCTGCCTCAGCTTCTGGAGCAGTGGTGGATTACAGGTGCATACCACCATACCACACCTGTATTTTTAGACTTTTCTGAAGCCAGAACAAATAGGATGAACGCAATATAACAACTTAGCTTTGAGCAGCATGCATTTTATGGCAAAAACACAGTCTGATTGTTCTTTCTGAAACTCTAATCCGTGTCTAACACCAGTGGTGTCAACCTATGGCACCTGTGCTACAATAGGCTGTTAGTGCGGAAAGCTTTCAATAGTATATTATCAGTAACCCTGTCTAACCTTTGCTCTGTGAGTTGTAAAATCTGTTCTTCATTTTGCACTCAGAAAGAGTTATCCCCTCGTATTAACCACAATCTTCATTTCCCTTTAATGTCTTATTTCTCATCTGAAGCCAATATAGTGCTGCTCTTTAGGCTGAAAAAGTTAAATTGGAATTCTGGTTATATTCTCAGGGTTTTAGAGAATTTTAAAGACTGACCGCATTAAGAGCTGAATCCTTAGAGGTCAGTCTATTTTCTAAAATCTTTTCTGCTTTGTGGTTTGAGACAGTCTCGCTTTGTAGTTCAGCCTGCCTTGAATTCACTGTGTAGCCCAGGCTGTCCTTGAACTTGCTGTAGTTCTCTTGCCCGAGCCCCCGAGATCACAAACCTGCACTATCACACCTCTGTTTTCTAAAATCTTGTGTCATTCTTTGCTTGTCAGTTTTTAATGTATTATTGTCTTCTTTTGCCATCAGTTTTGTTTGCTTGTTGCTTTGTTTGGTTGTTTTAATTTTTTAAAAATTTGTTAACGTTGGAAAAATTTATGATTTCTAATTCTCCCGCTTTTATTTTCTGGTACCGGAGATCAAACTTAGGACCTTGGGCTTGCCAGGGAGATGCTGCCTTGCTGAGCTATACCCCCAGCCCTTTCCAATTGCCTTTTAAAATGCCATACCACTCTCATTTACTGGAGATTATTATAGTGTGTATTTGAAAGAACTTTTCACGTTATTTGAATAAAGGCACTCTTATTAGAAATACACTCAGTTCCAACAACAACAAAAAAAATGAGTTATCTTAAAATAACTCATGCTTTCCTTTTCATCCTTATCTTGTGGCCAAGTAATAATTTCTAAATTGGGCTTTCCTGATGGCCTGTCATTGCAAATTCATGACAGTGAAGTTCTTTTCTATGAAAATCCTTTGCTTATTTAGATTTTTTCTGAGAAGTAACCTCAAGCTATTAATACTACATTCCTTCTGGAATGCAATTAGTAGTTAGCTGCAAAGGTTTCTCAGGGGTTCACCAGTGACTTATGTACTCTTCAAAAAACCTGAAATGCTATAATTCTTTTGGGCCTGAGTTGTTGGTACTTAACTTCATTCTTTTGGAGTGGTAGGAGAGGGGCTTTTTAAAAAAACTTTGTGGTTCAGGTTGGCCCTGAACTCACTATGTAGCCCAGGCTGCCCTTGAACTCTCAGCAGCCCTACTGCCTCTGCCTTCCAAATGGTGGGATTTACAGCTGTGAGCTACTACACCCAGCACTGTGGTATGTGGTACTGGGGATCAAACTCAGGGTCTTGTGTGTGCCAGGCAGATGCTGGACTCACTGAGCTAAATCTCCAGCCCCATATAGAGCCTTTCATGTGCTAGACCAGCGCTCTGCTACTGTGTCATATCCCTATTTCTTTTTCATTTTATTTGGAGAAAGGATCTTAGTCTTAAGACTTTGATCCTCCTGCCGCTACTTCTCTAGTAGCTGAGATTACAGGTCACCTCTTTCCTGCTTTCTGAACAGTTTTACCTACTTTAGTGTGAGCACTCTCCTTTTGTTGGTAGTTTTACATTTTAAAACTTGGCTTAAAAACTGTTGTATAGGGCTGGGGATTTAGCTCAGTGGTTCCGGCGCCTGTCTTGCAAGCGCAAGGACCCAGGTTTGATCCCCAGGTAACCACATACCATACTGGGTGTGGAGACTCACCCCAGCAGCAATCAGTACCACACACCACAGTGCCGGGTGTGGTGGCTCACGCCTGTCATCCCAGCACTCAGTAGGCAGAGACAGGAGGATTGGTGTGATGTGAGTTTGAGGCTGAGCTCAGGGCCAGCCTGAACTACAAAGCAAGACCCCGTCTCAAAAACGAAAGAAAGAAAGAAAAAATAAACTGTTGTATAACTGTCCTTATCTTCATTACATGGGGAAAATGTTGGGCATCTTTTTTCCTTATGGCATCATTTGAATTATTCATGACTGGCTAGTAGTTGGCCAGGTGGTCACGGTTGCCCTGTGCACATCTCTGTTTATAGGCTGCTCTTGAACTCACAGTGCTGCCCACACTTAACTTTGTCTGCTTTTTCCATTGTTGTTGTTGATAGAGGTAATCAATTTATCCATTTACTGAGTAATTCTGGGAAGGATTCTTGCCTGAGAGTATGAGCCCTGATCTCTTGTTTCTGGACCATGGAATTCTCTGCATGGTAGGGAGGGAGAATGTGGTCATAACAGTGAAGAGCTATATGAACTTTAAAAGTGTTAGTTATTAAAAAAAAAATACATGGTGTGGTCTTGAATTTATCTCAGTGGTGCCATGGCTGCCTGGCAGGGACAGGGTCCTGAGTTCAGCTCTCAGTTCTTGGGGAAGGGAGAAAGCTGGGCATGGTGGTTCACACCTGGAATCCCAGCACCTGGGAGGCAGAAGCAGGGGGATTGCTGGAAGTTCAAGGCTAACCTGAGATACATTGTGAGTTCGTGGCCTGCCTGAACCAGAAAGTGAGACCCTGCCTCAAAAAACTAAAAAACCCTCCAAAATAACCCCCTCCAAAAAACATGGTGTTTCAATTAAAAAAAAAAAAAAAGTATCTATTTTCTCATGTATAAATGTAACAGATAGTTACAAATTTTGATTGCTTTTTGGTATTTAAATTTATCAAGGGTAAGGGAGGATGTATCATTTTAAAATAGATTACTTTTTTGGTACATAACAGTACTATGATAAGATTAAGTTTCAAAGTTAATTTTTTTGGTAAAAGTATTTGTTAAAGTTTTAAACTACTAGTTAAAGAACCTTTACTGTATATAAATGCATTATAATTTAAATTTAAGTTGGATTTTACTTTTGCTCACTTTTTAGAAATACAAAGAGAAGGACAAACACAAACAAAAACACAAGAAGCAACCAGAACCAGCACCTGCTTTGGTTCCATCACTGACTGTTACAACAGAAAAAGTAAGTGTTAAGTGTTGTATTTTATTGAATAACTGGGTATGTGCTGAGTTTTACCTCTGAGA
>PVIR01039883.1:0-13632 GCA_004026965.1 Petromus typicus
TGGGCCTGGAGGCCAGTAAGCTCTAACCCTGGCACTGATTCAGTGACACAGACTCAGTGCTGCAGTCGCCATTTCCTGAGCCGCCTGCTGCTAAACTCAGTCCATGGGCGCTCTTCCGGCATGGGCCTGGAGACAAGTAAACTCCAAACTCGGCTCAGATTCAGTGACGCAGACTCGTTGCTGCAGTCACTGCTTTCCAAGCTGCCCGCTGCTAAACTCAGTCCCTGGGCGCTCTTCCGGCATGGGCCTGGAGGCCAGTAAGCTCCAAACCCGGTGCAGATTCAATGGCAAGTCGCTGTTTCCCGAGCTGCCCTCTGCCAACCTCAGTCCCTGGGCACTCTTCCGGCGTGGGCCTGGAGATAAGGAAGCTCCAAACCCGGCGCAGATTCAGTGACGCAGACTCGGTGCCACAGTCACCGTTTCCTGAGCCACCTGGTGCTAAACTCCGTCCCTGGGCACTCTTCCGGTGTGGGCCTGGAGACAAGTGAACTCCAAACCCGGCGCAGATTCCGTGACGCAGACTTGGTGCTGCAGTCTCTAAGTTGGATATTTTTGAGAGCATTTGAATATATGTAAAACAAAATGTGAAATCTCAGATTATGTAACAACCATCTCCAAGCAGTGTGAGAGCCAGAATGCTTCATGATAGCCCTAAAAGTTCTTCCCTTCCTTCTAGTTTCATAGTTAGTACTGCTGAAAATCAACATGAATTTTAGTTTTGAAATTTGCTGAATTATAAGAGTTGAATTTACAGACTTGTTAATGTTCTTATGTGAATATGAGAGGATTTATTGAAAAATAACAGTATCCTGAATCTTGGAATGTGGACATGTAGTTGGGCTCAAAAAAATAAGAGCTAGAAATTTTGTTTACCAAGTCATTTGGAGCTTCTCTTCCAGTGGGAATAGCTTGCTGTGTAGTATTTGAGCTTTTCGCTGGAAAAGATCATCTCACTGGAGAAAGACGAATTTCTTTCTTTCAGAAAGCTCCTGCTAAGGGTACTGGACCTTACAGCAAAGTCAGTGCTCACTGATCTATAGGGAACGAGAACACACTTCAACCCAGAAGGAGGGAGTTTACACATCAAAATATTTTCAAGGCTTTTCTAATACATCTCAGCAAAAACCCATAGAAAATATGTTGCAATATACCCCCAAGAATCATAGACTATAGATCATAACACCAGATGTGGCTGAATTCATTGATATGGTACACTTACTAGTGATTTTGAATTTGATTTGTTAGTTTGTGTATCTGTGGGCAGCTCCAACAACCTGACTGGAACTTGGATCCCATAGGGTTTACAGTTAAAGTTCTACCAGTTTCCCTGAGAGAAGTGGAGAAAAGAATTCAAAAACTTCAAAGAGAATCAGAATGGTGGTCATGGGTTGATCACATATGATTTGCACCTCCCACACAATTTTCTTCCATGAGAAATCCTCTTGAGCATGCCCTTCCCTTGATCATTTCAAAACTATTTGATAGAACATACATATTTTTCAAAAATTCTGTTATTGCTATTTTTATAGTTAAAGCTTTTCTGTGGATATGAACTCCTGAATTTTATAGATGCTAAGGAAAACTTATATTAGGGACAACCAGAAGTGTTTAATCACCAAAAACAAGATAACACAACTATCCTGGGGATAATTGGAATATACAAGGAATCAGCATTTTTTATCCTGTAGACATACTTGATTATGCATAACTGATAAAATGATTTTCAAAATAAAACTATATGATATTTACTAGAATATACATAATAAGGAAATTCTTGTTCTGGCAATCAAAAACCTAAGTTGGGTTGTCCCAGTGGACAGTCTTAATTTTACAAAGTGGGTATATATCATGTTCCATATTTATACTACCCAAGAAGGTCCACCAATAGGCAAAGCCCTTATTTAGGAGGCTATTAACTACCAGATAGACAGAAATGCTAGCTCAGTGGGTAGGCATCAGTCACTCTTTTGCTGCAGCTACTTAATGCTTGTGCAGTGAGTCTATGAGTAAAGTGGCCACGGTGACAGAGATGGGCTCACAAACTAAACTTATCTTCAATAAGCCTGACCTGGTTAATGTAAATTAGGCTAGTAGCCCAATGTGCCAGAAGCCATCACCTACTCTGATCCACAGAGACAGCACTATTTTCTAGACACATCAGTCAGCCAGTTCCTGGCATATTGATGATTATAAAAGAATCTCTTCCATAAGTGGAGGAAATAGAGATTTGTCATTAGTGGATGTCTTCCCTTCCCATTGTCATTATGTCAGAATCGCTTATTGACTCAAAACATGCATACCTCTGCTGTTGTGATATTCCATTTATCATTACATCTAGTAAAATAATTTATTTGCCAACAAAGATGAAATTAATTTACCACATACTCTATCACTAATCATAAGGTAAAAGTCTTGCCAAATTTCATTAGTTACAGTGAAGATTCATTGTTATATATACAGTGAAGTGCATTCTTCAAATCAAGGACCATAATGTGGTTCTGTCTCCCTCAAGAGCCTCAATGTATGACCTCAGGATTTAAAGTACAGAAAAAGAAGAACAAATCTTACTCACACATCTAATAATCCACTCACAATTTTGTCTTCTCACATCTTGTCTTGGCAAATTTGCACTATTTTTGTCTAGTAGTCTTATTTCCCATGGGAGATGATTTCATAAGAGGATATATATAATGTACCAATAAAGATTTAAAAAAAAGATATATAAATGGTTCCACAGGATAGAGAACTAGAACTTAGTCCTTGGTGCCACTTAATGAGGCAAAAAATAAAAAAACAATAAAGATCCTCTAGTGGCTGAAAAGATTAGTCTTAATTAGATCTTGAGTATCAAGAAATTTTTTTGCCATTGGGTCATCTGTACCCCTGTTTATTTTCTAATATGCTTCAATATTCCATGACCAAAGTGAATAATAATATAAAAATACAAAAGCCAAAAATGGAAGGTTGAAGACTTGGACAATTAAAGAATGAAATGTTGAGTCAGTGAAGAATTTTGACCAAATAAGACTGTGAGCAAGTCTAAATAATTGAAGAATAATGGGAAAAGTCAGCAATAGTTATCAATTATGGGACTTTGGCCAGTGGCAGAAATGAGGACAAAAGAGGTTCTGACTATTTTTCTCTTTACTTCTTACTTGGATATAAACATTTGTAAATGGCAACTATTTTTCGATTTCTTCTTGTTTTCATCTTTTTCAATGAGTTTTGAACATTTGTATTTTTCTCAGTTTTTTATTAGTATTTGTCTATGATGCAAAATGATTACATTTGTGGTAGGGAGTTTGCACAAGTACATAAAATCTCAACACTTTTCCTCCCCTTTCCACACCTTCCCTCAGTGTTTCTCCATCTCTTTGATCCCATTTGAAAAAGATCTGCATACTTGGCTCTTTATTTACCTGTGGATTTCTCATGTAAGAGAAGCATGTGACATTTAAATCTGTGCATCTAATTTATTTCACTTAATATTATAGACTCAAAGTATATCTGTGTTCTGATGAGTGATTCAAGCTTGTTCTTCTTTATGGAAGGATTATACTCCATTGTGTATAAATACCACATTTTCTTTATCCATTCATTTGTAGGTGGGCATATTGGCTACTTCCAAGATTTTGCTACTGCGAATCATGCTGCTATAATTGTGGACATGCGTGCATCTCTGTGGTATAATGTCTTTAACACTTCTGCAAAGATAACGAAGAGAAGAAGAGCTGGATCAAGTGAGTTTTTAGGTTTAGCTTTTGGAGGAATCTCCACACAGATTTTCAGAGTGATTGTACTAGGTTACATTCTCACTGACAAGCTACTAGATGGGAAGTTTCAAATTTAGTCTTTACATAAGAAATATCAAGTGAGAATGTGATTGATTTTGAGGGCCAATTATTAAAATTATCATCTCTTGAGTCAGAATAAAATGAATTTATACTGAGCTCTTTTGTGTGATTAAAAAAAATCATGGTGCTGGGGAATAAACTCAATGCCTTACACACATGAGACAAGCACTCTATTGGAATTATATATTCAGCCCCAATTCAAGGAAATTTTCTGCAAAAGATCTTGCAGAGATATGAAGAAAGACTGCTGCAATTGTAGACATAATTGTAAAATCATCTCAATTGTTTTGCTAATATGTATTAGTATATTTAGAGTAATATTTCCAGGTAGCAAGGTTTGGGGAAGGGATATTTCTACATATTCCTCACGCTCCTTCCGAAGAGCAAATATAATCACTATTTTCCAAAAAGACTTGATAATCATGAGTGACTTCAGAATTGTGGCTGATGGCAGTTCATGACACACTGAAATGAAGACATGAGTGGAGAGCCCTATAGCCAGTGTTAATGTGAGTAACTTATAAGAAAACTTAAATCTAAATGATGTTCAAAATGACACCTCTAATGAAATGTGCCCACGCTCTGTCTTTTTGGAGTAGGGGACTGTAAAATGACAAACTATTTGACTCAGATTTGGGGTCAGCATTGAAAGGAGATACAAGCGAATAGCACCAATAGCTTCCAGTTGGCTGCAAGTGCTACTGCCAAAATATTGAGTACAGATGTCTTCTATGGTTTCAAAGGAGTAAAAACAAAATTATAGACTCTTGTTATTTTTTTTTTTTCTGGAAAATTGGAACTGTCAATATCTCAACTGTTCTGGGTGAGGAGTGGCCTTTATTAGATGTGTAGTCTAGCCTGATTACACAGTAAATCATGTGAAGAATTTTAAAATGACCTGGAGAGGTAGGAGAAAGATTGGAGAGTGATGACGAAGGGAGGGATAGTTTTTCATTTCTAGCACCATGAGTCAATATGTGAGTAAATACTCAGACAAGAACAAAATTCATTTTTTTATACTTAGAAAATTGAGATTATTTGAAAATAGTTGACAATCTTTAGTTATTGACATAACAAGTCTACATCAATATAAGGTAATATTTCAGTTCACAAAGATGTGTAAAATAGTGCTGAAGACATTTTGCCATTGAATTATGCTTTTTCATTTGCTACTTCACTTAACATTGGCTTCTGTCAAGCAGGTTTTACTATTGAGAATCTTTCCAAAACTTGGAGAATTCATACAACCAACCAACAAACCTTCAGTTTCCTGCCTGCATCTGCCACCTGATAAACAGCTATAGCAAAGATTCAAAGCCTGCACTGAAGTGTGATCCTGCTGCAGGTGCTGAAAATCATGATTCGTTCTTCAGGATGATGCATCATGACCAGGCTGCGGAGCCTGTGTGCCTGGGTTTGAGTCTTAACTTTGGTTCACTTGGGCAGAGGTACTTTAATCTACTTTTGCTACAATAGAATAGTCAAAGCTGGTAATTTGTAAAGAAAAAAAACCTTTATTTCACTCACAATATGAAGGCTGGGAAATTCAAAATTGTGTGGCTGTATCTGGTAAGGACTTCATGCTATGTTGGTCAGAAGATGGTGGAAAAAAGCAGATGGGAAAGAGGGCACACAAAGAAGACGGGCCTGTGACAGAGAGAGAATGGGACAGTCAGGGGGTGTAGGCACCAGGCTTCTTAAAAACCCACTTTGGGAGTAACGAATTCAACTGGAAGAGGTCAAGAACTCATAAACCGCTCTGAATGACCTACTCACCTCTTACCAGAAATAACACTTTTCAGCACAACCTAAAAGACCAGCTGAGCTTCAGCTGGAGTTTCGGTGGGAACAAACCTTATTCAGACCATCACAGATCATTTAACTGCCTGTGACTCTAGGAAAATTAATTAAACTCTCTTTCAACCTTTCGATTTCAGAGAGAGAGAGGTACTAATCAGTTTTCTCATAGAAGAGTTGGGAATAATAAATGGAATATTACACATAAAACAGTTCAATCTGTGCTTGGCACTATTAAAGAGTCAACAGACACTAGTTACATTAGCAGCTAACTGCTAATGCTGTCAGACTTTAATATTCCACCCCCATTATTCCCAGTGCAAGCCACGCAAAGCTGACTGACTGTGTAACACTCCCTCTCTCACATTCAAATCAGAGATGAGGAGCTTGTGGCCCCTCTGACAGGGCTGACACCTCGCAGCTGAGAACGCAGGCAGCCTGAGGGCTCTACTGGCAGATGGGAGAGGAGTGAGTGTCCCCGAAAAGTGGAGCCACTGTCCGTCCTTCTCGACCTCACCTCCTCTCCGCTGCTTTTTCCATTTTCTAGCAGTGAGCGCTGATCAGGTTTCCTTCTCTAATGGTCCCAGGGTCACGCCCACCCTCACCTCGTGCCACTCAACCAAGAATGTTTCTCTCTCGTGAAGATCAAATGGATTTCCTTCCTTTTTCTCTGCGCACATTGTTAAAATCATGCTGAATTTCAGATTCATATTCATCACATTCATAGTTTTCTCCTACAGCACTTTTCTTCCCTGTAGTTACTGATTGCTTTGCTTTTGGGCTCAGGAGACAAAATGGATACGTTTTGCATCCTACTCCCTTACAATCATTTCTTGTTCATTTTACACTTTCCTGAGTCCTTTTTTCTTCCTAAATATATTTTCCTTAGCACTCATTTACTGCTCTAATAATCTAGTCAACTCATCAGATATTTTAATAGTTGACTTGCCAGTTTTCAGGGAATTTTTGTCTCCTTTATGGAAGCTTAATATTTTTTCTTTTCTTGCCCCCATCTTGCCCTTAATTTCACTCTTACAATTTTATAAAGGGATGAATAATGGGCTTTTCCTTTAACACTGTTCATTGGCTATTCCGTTTGTGTGAACTCACATCCTGCTCTTGCACCTGCCATGGCAAATCACCATGACAAATTCCAGACAAAGACAATAGAAGAGAACTAGGTCAGCAAAACCCCTCAGTGAATTGCACTTTAAGGAAACCACACCAATGATATAAATAGTCAGTGGCTGCAGCATAAGAAAGTTTCCAAGATTCTAATTGTTCAGCCAATTAGCACTATAATTTTTAAAAATGTTTTTAACTTTCATTTGGACTGAAGGTTTTCAGCCTACTTTCTTAGATATTATTTCTCCCCAAGTCTGACAAGTTCCTGCGTTTCCTTCTTCTAGTGCTTAGATTCTTCTGGAGTTCAACAAGTTTATGCTCTTTAAAAAGGGGTCCTGAAGAGTTACTATTTCCTTATTTAAAATAAATTAATTTTGCCATAAAAACAGTTTAAAATTTTGTCAGATTCTTAATCATTTTTTACATCTAGAACTTGAAACATGTGATTACTACATATTTGGATATGTACTCTGAAGATATTAGCATATGATGATTCTGAAGGGAAATCTGATTCACATATCCACCCCATATTCCAAAAATTTATCTATTTATAAGGTTACAGGTGCCGCAGTTCTGGCTGCTTTTACCATTCAAACTGCTGTTACAGGTTTAGGGAAGAGAGAGGAGCCAAATACATATGGCCAACTGATGTCTTGGAACATTGGGTCCTTGTTTTCCTGGATTAAACCTGATTCTTTTGTTTACATACTGGACAATGCTACATAAATGTCTACATTAAATAATAGATTATGTGACACAGAAGAAAAATTAGGTGACTTTGGACCAATCCAATTGGGTCCATTTTAAAACAGATTATTTTGAGAGGAAACACAGAAGCAAAAGGAACTGAGATATGAAGGCAGCATTAGCCTCTGCTTCAGAAAAGGCCCTGAAGAGGAGAGAGATAGAGTGAAGTCACGCCGAACAGGAAACTGATGTATTCCTGCTCTGATCAATATTTATGCTAGTCCTGCCTGGAGGACAATTGTGATGGTCCATGAAGTAAAGATGAATAGAAACTGTGAAGTGATTTTTGACTGTAAGTTATTTTGTTCTTCATAACACGTTCCCTCCAGATAATTTGCTTGATCTGAGCTCCCACAGGCTTGAATGCAAATAAACTGAGTGAAAACAAACTGGGAAACAACGTCCTACATTTATGAGCACAGCACCTGTCCTGCAGTATTTTTTGAATGAACTTCCTATCAGCTAATCCAGACCTAGTGTCTCTACATTGTTAAATGTTTTTTCCTGTTTAAAAAAAAAAAGAGAAGATGATGCTCCCTGATGGAACATTATATCCCCAGCTCTGCATGTAATTCCCTTCTCTTTTCCAGTAAAAGCCCATTTATATTGATTAATTAAAAGAGAAACATTTTCTTTTGGCAGTGGAAATACAGAATTGCTCCTTATTTAGTGCCTTATTAATAAGAGATAATGTAAAAACTTTCTTTTGTAGTTAATCCATTAAAATATTGTCAAAGGATTTAGAAAGGAGAAAACAAAACAGTGTGGGAAATTAACCCTTAACCCGAAGGTGCATAGGAAAAAGTAGAGGAGAAAGTGTATTTTTCAGATTTATCACTATAACAAGTGTCGGAAACCGATCAACCTGTAAAGAGAGATTATCCTTGTTCACAGTTTTGAAGATTTTATTCCACAGTTGATTTGTGAATCTCTTAGTTACTTTTGTTACTGCTGAGGCAAAATACCCAACACCTGAGTTTAAAAGAGGCAGGTTTATTTAGCTCACAGCTGTAGAAGTTTCAGTCCATAGTGAGTGGTCTCTAAGGAAGAGAGGCCTGGCAGAGGGACATGCACGAGAGAAATGGCCCACGGTTAGCCGGTAGGTGAGAGCACATTAACCATCTTTCTGTCCTTTATATTTCATGCAGGCTGCCCACACTGTGTGTGTGTGTGTGTGTGTGTGTGTGTGTGACACTCACACCCTGAATCTCAGCCAGAGCTATGCCAAACCAATCAGTAGACTGATTTCATAATCACATACCCTTGATCTCATTACCACACACACTGTACCCACTTAACTCTGAAAAGTCCCCCAACAACTGCATGAGGCTTTGCAGGGATATCTACACACAAGACATAACAGTCATGTTGCATTTGGATCCATGAGAAAACAGCAAGTGATAGCTGTGGTGCATGCAGAAAAAAACTTCTCACAAAAGAGAGAGAAACTAGAAGGGCATGAGCTGGTGATGTAGCTCAGTGGTGCCATGTCTAGCCAACAAGGGCAAGGTCCTAAGTTTGATCCAGATACTGGAAAAAAAATTTCCAGAAGAGGCTGGGTTCCCAACACAGACTTCAAGGACTACCTCAAGACCTGCAGGAGTTCTGCGAGGCTCTACACCTTAGAGTTTCTGCCAGCTATGAGTACAGCCATAGCCTATGGCACACCAGAAACAATTGTGAACCGAATTATTTCAGAAGGGAAAATTACATCTGAAAAATGTTTTCATGGTACATAAAATAACAACAACAAAATGAAGCAGGAACATTCTTGTTAAAGAATCAAAGATGTTTTAATTAATTTTTCAACAAAAAATGGACAAGACAAAGAAAGACCAGTATCTGGACCACAGCTATAAAAACTGTACTAAAATCTAGTTGGAAACAGTAAAATACAGGATGGATTTAGCAGAAAAAGACAGTACTTATGAGCTCAGAAGCCAGTAATAGCAGCACTTAGCCAGGGCTGGGATCACTCCTCACCTCTGGGTTATTTTGATTGCCTATAGCATAGAGAACAGAGTTTTTGTTTTGCTTGTTCCAACCAGTCATATGCAAAGTACAGACTTGCATACTCAGAAGACATCAGAACTATGCTTCAAAATCTGAGCCGTTATGTCTGCTTTTCTCTTGATATTTTTGGGTAAAGAGTAGTATAACAACATTAAATAATTTTTCTTTCCATGTTAAAAAGAAATAGCAGATTTCATTTGTAATACTATTAAGTGTCATCTCCATTACTGTGAATTCAGTTAGTAAAAAGTAAAATTATTTAAATATTTTACTTTGGCTATCTCTATCTATCATCTATCTATCTATCTCTCATCTATCTATCTATCTATCTATCATCTATCTATCTATCTGTCTATCTATCATCTATCTATCATGATTTATCTACACACATAGGAATTCTTTGATGACTTAAAATTATCCTTAGGGCTACTATATGATTTTTGGTAGATTTATTTCCATATTTCTCAGTGTACAATTTTATATACATATACATAAATAAATGTTTTATATATTTATGGTACATAACGATGTTTTGACATTTATACACATTGTCAAATAATCATCAAAATCAAGCTAATTAAAATATCTATCATTTCAATTAGTTTTTAAAATTTTAGTTTTTAAAATTTTTATGTTAGTACATTTCAAGAGTATATCAGAATATTATGGCTTCTGTACTATACATAAATCATCTAGAACTTATCATCTTATCTAACTAAAATTTATACCCATTAACCATTGTCTCTGTGTTTTGCCAATTTATCAGCCCATACAAATGTTGCTCTTTTAAACGACTTTTTGAAGAACGGTATATTTCATTGCATATAAATCATGATCTATCAAATAGATAAATATATAGGCATTAGGATGTTTTTTCTTCTCTGATCTTCTGCCATAAATTTGTAACAGTTTTAAGTTTAAAATATCAATATATAGCTCTTGGAATCCAAGATACATTAACCTGGTTTTGCTTATTTTTCAGAAGCATATGTAGGTTTTATTCTTCAATTCTGTTTCATCAAATGTTCCTTGTACTTAGAAAATACATAACTCAATAAAAAACAATGACAAGTGCCAGCTTTGAGCTCATAATATACGGGCTCGTTTTACTCCATGCTAAGGACACATAAATTCATGCTGAATTCTAACAGATACTTCAAAGAAAGGTAAGAAACAAATATGTGAGGACTCACAGAAATGTTTCTCCTATCCTGTCAGCACCTTCAGTCCTGGGCCTGGTGAAATTTTATAATCACAGACATTTCAATATTAGAATTGATACTATTTTTTCCTTTTTATCATCAAATTTATTCTTTCCCTTCAAAGTTTGTGAATACAGGGGAGAGTGGAGGATTGAAAGGAGGGCAGGAGAATGTGAAAAGTAAGAATCAAGATATATCACATACAAGCACAAATTCTCAATGAGGAATATGATCATAATGTATTCCTAAAATGTACCAATAAGCTGAGAGAGAGAGAGAGAACGAGCAAGAGAGAGAGAGAGAGAGAGAGAGAGCGAGCAAGAGAGAGAGAGAGAGAGAGAGAGAGAGAAATGATACTATACAGAACCACTGTGAGGAACTAATTTGAAAGTTTGCTTTGATCCTCTGCATGAAACACAAACTTAAAGGAACCATGAGGACATTTAGTACTGACACTCTAGGGGGAAAAATTCATCTGATGGAGTCATGAACTATCTGTAAGCAAGAATTTAGCGTTTAAAAATGCTTATCTTTTTATAAAAGCAGAGAAAAGTAAAAAAAGAATTATAGAGAAAACTGGGAGAAATGTTCTTTTCTGAGTCTTGTTTTTTCTTTCAGCAATGCCCACCGTGTGAGCCAGTAGGCTCATACAGGCCCTACAGCACCCCTAGACACAAGCACACCATTATCCACCAACAACCAGGGCTCTGTGCTTTTTGTTTCCCCTGGGTGCAGATCAACAGAAGTGTAAATTAACCAACTGACCTGATTCTGGATAAGGACAAAACCTGGGAGAAAGGAAGCAACCAGGCCTAAGTCCAGCCCTGTGGCCTGTATCCAGCAGAGATCAGAGGGCTGATCACTTTCCTGACTACTAGTATGTACAAGGGCATGTCTTGGCTGGGTAGTCACAGTCTGGGGTGAACGGACAGAGAAGCAGGTGGTATAGGAGCGCACCACAAGACTCTTGACCTCTGAAGCTAGACCGAGAAAATCTTGATTGGCTGGACTCCAATAATGCAGATTTTGGAAAGAAACCACTCAGTCAAAACACAAAGCAACTAAAAAAAATAATATATCAGAACAACTTTTTATTTGATTCAATTTATTTTGATTTATATATTTTCAATTATTTTTTTCTTTGCTTCATTGTTTTGGGGAGATTAAGGTGTTGTCTCTCTTTTTAACATGTTTCTCTCTCATTTCTTTTCTCTTTTCCTCTTTCAAAATTTGACTTTTATTTACTGTATTTACATTCTGTTTTGCTTTTCTCTTCTTTTTCTTGTGTGTTCTTTCTTGAGAATCTTTTAAAACACCATTAGTTTCCTATATCCTTCAATAGGATCCCCTATCTCAGTTTTCTTTCCATTTCTCATATCCTATTCATTAATTTTTAAATGCTGTATTCTTCATTCTCTGTACCCCTCCTCTCTCTGCTTTTAATAGCATAAACACTAAACTTTCTGAGTACTTAGAAAGCTAGTTAATTTTATGCTATTATTGGTGAATACTCTTATTTTAAGTAGAGGTAAAATTGCTTCATTTAGGAGGTATTTACTGTAGGTCAATATTTGGTTTATCTTTATGTTTAAACTATAATTATAAACTTATTTTCTATGGCTAGAAGTGGTATATTATGATCTTTAAGGGTTGTCAATACTCAGCTTGCCTTTGATTATAGAGGAACACTTCCATGTTATTGATAAGAATGTAAACTAGGTCACTGAATCTGCGCTGGGTTTGGAGTTTACTTGTCTCCAGGCCCACACCTGAAGAGCGCCCAGGGACTGAGGTTAGCAGCGGGCGGCTCGGGAAGCGGTGACTGCAGCACCGAGTCTGCGTCACTGAATCTGCACCGGGTTTGGAGTTTACTTGTCTCCAGGCCCACACCAGAAGAGCACCCAGGGACTGAGGTTAGGAGGTCAGAATCTGATTTTCTCCACAGTAACTGAAGAAGCACATCCAGTCAGCTTGTATTGGTCCCAATACAGACTGCAAAGAGCAACCCAGGAAACACTGCTATTTTAAGGTTCCTAACTATTAAAAGGAAAGTAACTTGGAACAAACAGCGCCAGAAAACAGGGCAGGTCAGAGAAGAGGAAACACTCCAAATCTCAGACACAAAGATCCTCTCCTCCAAGTAACACAGGGGGAAGGGAGATAGAGAAATGTGAAGCCCAGTCTCCAGGGCCCTCAGAAATGGTAACCAAAGCAGATCTAGTAAAATGGAAATCAGAACTGATCTCTGAGATGAAAGCAGATATATTGGACACTGTCAACATGATGATTAATAAAGCTAAAGAGGAAATCATGGAGCTGATAGAATGCAAGATAGCAAAAGCAATGGAACCTTTTAAACACGTACAAGCAGAAGCCCAGGAAATTAAGAAAGAAAACGAAAGCTTGCACAATAGAATGAATTTGGCAGAAGACCGAATTTCAGACCTAGAAGAAAGGATCTCAACAAATGAACTGGAAAAGCATAATCTATGGAAAAAAGCAAGCGATAATGAAAAGTCAATCCAACAGCTCCTAGATGATTCAAAGAAGAATAACATAAGATTGATTGGAGTCACTGAGGAAGCAGGAGACAATGCTAAAGACATCAAAAAGCTATTCACACAGATAATGGCAGAAAACTTCACAGAAAAAGGTAAAGAATCGGACATACAAATATATGAAGCATACAGAACGTCACATGCCCGTGACATGAAGAAATCTACACCTAGGCATATCATCATAAAAGTCCCAGATATTCAAAAAAAGAATGAAATACTGAAAGCAGCCAGAGAAAAGAAAACAGTTACATTCCAAGGGAAGCCCATCAGGATCACAGCGGACTTCTCAACTCAAACACTCAATGCAAGAAGAGCCTGGAGTGAAATCTTCCAAGC
>PVIR01039884.1:0-13649 GCA_004026965.1 Petromus typicus
AAAAAAAAAAAAAAAAGCAGCTCACCTTAAGCACCAAGCATCTCTGTTGTCTTCCCTGGGAGCTTTCTCAGGCTGCAGGAGCTTCATCTTTCATTCGTCTTTAAAGGCTGATCAAGTATTGCTACCTAGGGAGGTAACCTTTTTACTGATGTGCTATTCATTAGCATTTGTCTCTTCCTTGTCTCACATTCTCCACTCCTCCACTTTGCTTTCTGGGGTCATGTCCCAAATAAATTCCCTGCACCCAAGTAAACTATTGAGGTTCTGCTCTTGAAAACACTGTACATCAAGTATGACAATTAAAACATCATTGTCAACTCTGTGTCATGCCTTCCTTTCTCTCATTGCAACCCAAATGATCTTTTAACAATATAGCTATATCAGGTCACTGTCCTGCATAAAATATCCTCATAGCTTCTAAGAAATCAGAATAGTATTCAAACTTCCTGCTAAGACTCCTTCTTGGGTTGCTCTTCCCACGTTTCCAATAGCATTTCTCATTTTTGTTTCCTTACCACTTTCTGCTACCATGATCCTCTTTTTCCTTCAGCACCAAGAACAACTGTCTCATGGCCTTTGCTCTTGCTGTCCTGGAAGCAACATTTTTCCACCCACATTTTACAGGGCAGCCCCTTCTACACACGCACATCTCTCTGAAATGCCTCCTCATTCACTCTATCATCTTCTCTCTGAAGACTTACAAGAATGTCTGTCTTCCTTTCAAGGCTTTCTGCCACCTTAAATAATCTTCACTCTCTCGTTTTTTAAACAAGGTCCTACTATGTTGCCCAGGCTAGTCTTCAGGGCTCAAATCATCCTCCTGCCTTTGCTTCCCAAGTAACTGGAACTACAGGCTTATGATGCCATATCCTCTACTTTACTTATTTACTGTGTCTCCTTTCACTTTGTAGGCACAAGTTTAAATGTTGCTTATATTTTTGCTTTTGTTGTTGGTGGTGGCAATGTGAAATGATTCCCATTGCATCCTAGGACTTCAGAGTAATGCTTTGGGCATTGTGACTACTTACTAAATATTTGATGATTAAAAGTTATTGTAAAGATTGCACACATTTTAGAAAGTTGGAGATCATGTTAGACCACATCAAAGAATCATGGTAGGGATGCCTCAGATATCAAATGAAAAAAGCATCATGGTCTTTTGGGGAACACTCACATCTACTCCCCCATGTTACAGAAGCCCAAACTTTTTCCTGGCCCTAACTCCCTGCTGTTAAGTAGAGCAGATTTAAAACAAATGAAAATTCGAAGTGTCTAGATTTGGTGCACATTGTCTAAAAATGTCAAGCCTGTGGCAGACATTCTGAAATAATTCTGAACTTATTTCTGGCTTTGGCCATAAAATTTTCCTGTGTCTAGGCCAATCTCTGGAACTACAGTTTGGATCTTGAATGACCCTCAAAGGCTCATGTGTTAAAGGTTTAGCCCCCAGTTTAATGCTACAGGGAGGAAGGAGAACCTTCAGGAGGCAAAGCCTGGTAGAAGGAAATGAGGTAGCTGGGACATGTTGTTGGAGGGGATATTTGGTCTCTGATCTCTCCACTTCCTCTCTCTGCTTCCCAGCCATGAGGAGCTGAGCTGCTCTGTCGGCCATGTTCTCCTGCTCCTCACTGCTTGTCCTCAAGATCAATGGGCCTGACATATTACGAACTGAAACCTCCAAAGCTTTGAAAGAAAATCAACTTTCCCTCCTTTTAAATTGCCTTATTTCAGGTATTTGTTACAATGATAGAACATGGGATTTTTGTTAAATAAACCTTTACTATGTTCGGTGCACTTTAACTCATTAACTTGTATATTCCCTACACTGTGTCCTGGCCTAGCATCTTTCACAGTAAAATTAGGAGTTAGGTATAGAATGGAGGCTCAGTTAGTATAATCTGTCTTGATCTCTCCAAACTTCTTCCTACTACACATTTCTGAGAAGATCAAGCAAGGAGAAAAATCTTACACAGTCTGGCATAAAGTTAAATGGCTTTGGCACCACTTATGAAGGGCATAAGTTGGCAGTTTCTTGGCTTATGCTTCTCTGCCTCTGTCAGTACAGGTTGAAGAGTGTGGTCCGTGCTTACCTGGATGCAGGTGTTATAACATATCTAGAAGTCCACTCAGAGTCTTCTGCCATAGGTGGAGCATTTCAGAGGTGGCAGTATCCAGAATGTGTGATGCTGAGATTAAAGGCATGTGGTTACTAAATCAGTCCTCCTATTGGTGTGGCAAAGTTCTGAGTATAGAAAATGGGAAGGCCCACCCTGGGTGTGAATGCTACCTGCCAAAGTGTGAATACCCTGGCTAGGATATTAGTGTCAGTAGCCTGGCTGCTGTCATTGCTTCCAACTTTTGCTGCCTTCTGCCTGCCATGAACTATTTCTCCTCTGCCATGCCTGCCTTGGCGCTAGTCAACTATGAACTGAAACCTCTACAAACTATGAGCCAAAATATACCTTTCTTCCTTTAACTTGGGGTGCGCAGTGTTTTATCTCAGCAGTGAGAAAAGTAACCAAGTCAGCAGGTTTCCCTTAGGAAGCTGTTACTGGCACTTTATGTGCTTATTTTTGCATAGGATGAGTTATTCTTTGAGGTCCTCAAACACATTGGACTCCTTAAAATAAAAAACATGTGTAGCCAAGGTAAAAATTATGTTGTAGTGACCTGCTTCTGGATAAGGCCCTCAACTGAGGCAATTATGCAATAGATGTGGTCCTCAGTTAATCATTTGTCTCTCTGGCCTATATCATGGGAGAAACTCTGTATTAGTGACTTTTTCCTCTGACTTCCAGCACTCATATATGACCATTTTGAATGGTAATGGGTACATATACACTGAATGGCATTTTTGCTTCAACAAACTAAAAATGACAGAGATAAATTTATAGACTTTAAAATTTTTTCTAATGAAAATTGAATATTTTGTTCCCCATTGTGTTATCTTCATCCAGTGCCTTCATCTGTGAACAACTCAAATACCACTGACTAGCAGAAACAGAAGATATGCATATTATTTTTGCTTTTTCATACAGTATCATTCCAGGCCTATTAAAATGAACATTTTCTATTTGTAAAAAAATACATTACTTTTAGAAATCACCTGTGTTATCAGTTCTCTGACCTATGAAAGTATCAAAAATGACGTGTCTCCTTTTTGACTTCTAAAAATGAGGCCAAATATCTCACTAATATATACATAATATTTAAAAATACACTCTAGAAAATGAAATCAAGTGAAATAAACCACATTGCTTACAACAATGGAAAGAGTTGAGGTTGGCTTAGTAAAGCAAGGCTGTGAGTTAAATGAAATTCTCATCTTGAGTATGATAGGTATCTTTTCCAAGAATTGGGAATTTGTCATGATTTTACCTTTTGTGGAAACATTTCTTAATAATTTGTATGACAGAACTCAGTGTGAGTCCAAAGACAAAAGGTGTTAGAGGTTTTGTCAGCAAAGATAAATAATGTGCATCTCTTAAGGAGCAGAGTTATTACAATAAACAATCGACCCATGCCAAAAAAATAAAAAAGAGGAAAAAAGAAACATATATTGGAAAAACAAGATATCGCAAGGGAGAAAGGACATAATGGTCATCTTGTGGGGTGGCTAGCCCAAAGGTTCCATCCTCCCTCTTTCTAGTGGTCTTGCCCTTGCAGTCCTTTCCCACTGAACAGAGTGTCCGGGTGTTCCAAGTAGGATGGCATTATCACGATGACTCATGAGTCCTCAGCCTAGATTATGAAAGATCTCCTTGGCTTTCTCTCAAACCACTGTTGCCTTGTGAAGTTGTTCTAGCAGCCCTGTGCTCCTGTAGAAGAATTTCACTGAAGCATGTTTGTGGTGGTGGGTAGCTAGAGATAAGGGTGTCAGTTTTTGGGAAAATGCTACATGACATGTGATTTCATAACATTGAATGCAAAGGTTTAGTCTAAGAGGTTAGACCTATCTGTGTACTTCGATGTGGTTGGATTTTAAGATGGTGCTTTGTCAGAAAGAGAATGCAACATATTCATGTAAATAACAACAAATGCATGTTTGGCAAAAACATATTTAAGTGAAAAGATATAGAAAAAAGTGCATTACGGTGCTTATTTGTAGCAAGGATAAGAAGATGAATTTGGTATGGAGATAAAAGCAAATTCTTTAAAAATGTAAATAAATTAAGCAAAAGAAGGGTTCTGAATAGTCCTTAACTTGAGAAAGGATATTAACTCAGTCTTTCCCAGAAGGCATCCAAAATTTAAAAAGAAAAAAAAAAAAAAACAGGAAAACTAAATCCACATACTGGAAAGGGGGAGATATACAAGAGTGATACCAAAGAGGAAATGTAACATCCAGTGACAACCCAGACTAATCTGAAAACAAAGAGGAGTCTGTATTCAGAATCCGGTTGTTGTTCTGGCCATAAAAGCTTGTAATTAGTGGAGTGGGAAGAGGGAGACTGTAGCTGCCACTGAAGAACTTCCTGACTTTGGCTTCCACTGCAGGGCCCCTCCATCTTGCTCTATGAAGAACATTGTGCTAAATTTCTTGTGAATGAAGAAAGGTTATGAAAAAAGGTTTAGAAAATAATACGTCTTTATTTCCCAGAACTTCTTTGATTCTTTCTCATAAGCCACCAAGTGTTTGCCTACTTAGCTATCTGGTATAATTCTAAACCAGCCCTTTTGTCTATTGTTGAGAAAGTGAATAGTCAAGTATCATGGGAAAAACTATTTAATTTTAATTTTCCACAATCTTTCAAATGAGATTCAATGTGACATTTAGTTTCATTATCACACTTTAAAAAAACAGTGATTAAGACTTTATAAATACAAAAAAGAGTTAGCAATCCATTTTTATTGCATCAGTGTAATATAAAAATAGCTTTTATTTCTTTGGGTTCTCCTCCAAGTTTTATGGATTGGCCCAATGAGCCTCACCTACCATAAGCCATGGGGGAAGCCATGGGGGAAGAGGATAGACATGGCAACTTTTCCATTCAATTTTTGCAAGCCCTGAACAGTATGCCCAGCATTGGGATAAGCTCAGTAGAGAGTATCAGGAACATGAGGAAATCCTCCAGGGAAATTAGACACTTCTAGAGTAAAATAATTACTATCTCATGAATTTCCCTCCAGCTCTATAGAGATATACCTGGCAAAGAAAACTTTACATATTTAAACTATGAAACATGATTATTTGATATACATATAAATTTTAAAATTATTACCATCATAAGCTAATTAACACACATATAACATCATAGTTACTTTTATGTATGTGTGGTGAGAACATTTAAAATCTATGCTTTTACTACATTTCACATATATAGTATAGTATTATTAACCATAGTCCACATATTGTATATTAGATCTCAAATCTTATTCATCTTACAATGAAATTGTTTACCCTTTGACAAATATTTCCTTACTTCCCCCATATTTAGGTCCAGGAAAATACTTTTCTACTTTCTGTTTCTATGAGTTTAACATTTTTAGATTTCATACATAAACATAAATAAGAGAATGAAGTATTTGTTTTGCATTGTCTGGCTTATTTCACTTAGCATAATATTCTTCAGGATTATTTAGCAGAAATGGCAAAATTTCTTCATTATGGCACAAAATACTCTGTTATGTGTATGGGTTACAGTTTATATCTAGATGTCCTCCCAGAACCTCACAGAATTACAGCTGGGGCTATGGGAGGTGACTGATGATTGGGGGATTTGTGTGCTCACAAACATGATGCTGGGAGGTGAAGCCTGTCAGAGGAGATGCGTCCCGAGGGTTGTGACCAGAAAGGATCCCTTTCCCCCTCTTCCCTTGATCTGCCTCTCTGCTTCCTGTCTGCATGTCAAGAACATACTCCTCCATCACGAAAACTACAACCTGATCCAAAACAAATGTTCCTTGCTTTAAGCTGTAGGTGTTGGGTATTTTGTCTCATGGACAAAAAAGTAAGAGTGTGTGTGTGTGTGTGTGTGTGTGTGTGTGTGTGTGTGTGTAGATGGCTAATCTTGACTGATTTGACAGATGTCAAGATTAAAGAAATTTTCGGAAGTTTCCAGGTAGGTCATAGAGGAGTGACCTTCTCAACACTCAACAATGTCTGGTCCCTGGCTCCTTCCTCTCAGCTTCTTCCCCTGCTCTCTGCTTCCTGGATGCCATGAGCGGGCAGCTTTCCTCTGTCATTTCCCTCCAACCGTGACATTTCTGCCTTATAGCACGGCAGGTCACGGACTGAAACTTCTGGAATAAAAACCATGGACTGAAAGCACAGACCAAAACATCTGAAATCATGATCCAAAATATACTTCTCCCAAGTGTACTTGGGTATCAGGTACTTTTATTTCAGGAATAGGAGAGCTGATCAATCACACACACACACACACACACACACACACACACACACACACACACCCCATCTGCATTTATATATCAATCATTTTAATCCTCTGTTGATGGATTCTTAGGTTAATTTCATATCTCAGCTATTGTGAATAATGCTGCAATAAACTTAGGAGTGCAAATATCTCTTTGGCATACTGATTTCATTTCCTTTATATATAAAGTGTACCTAGAAGTCATATTGCTGAATTATATGACAATTCTTTAATTTTCTGAGGAACCGCCATATGCCCTTCTTTCCTTAATGGCTGAATTATCTCCAGCACTGTTGATGCTCAGCCACATGAACCTTCAATCACTTGCCCACAGAGACAGTTCCCTTCTGTTCGCAGTTTTACCCTTGATAGGCTCCACTCTGCTTCTTCATCCTGTCTTTCTGGTCCAGGTGGGCAGGGAAGCTCCAAAATTACAGGGACTTGAAACCTCACTTGGATGGTCTTCAACTTTGGTTTCTAAAACCTCAGAGATCCTATGGTATTGAATCCTACTGCCCTCAGTGATAACTTGCTATGGTTTTTGTTTGTTTGGTTTGATTTTCTACAGTATTGAGAACTAAATGTGGAGCCTTCACACTGAATTAGATCCCCAACCCATTTAATTTTTATTTGAGGCAGGTATTGATAAGTCACTGAATTGCCCAGGCTGGGCTAGAATTGTTATCCTCCTGCCTCAGCTTCCCAGGGGCTGGGATTCCAGACATGTACCACCACACCTGGCTTGGTGACTTCTTCTCTTTTTTTTCTTTTTAAATAAATGACTACCTTAGTAATCTTTAGAAATCTGGACACAAAGAAGGATGAGAGGAGGCCTGAACCAGTGTCAAAGTGTCTTGAATGAGTCTGTATCAATGAATAGGCTGCTGCTGTACCTATCTGGTGGACACAGTCATTTCCTGAGTAGGAGCAGACCCCACCCTCAAGGGCAGCAGCTCAGAAAGGACTGAATCAAGGCCTCCAGGAAGGCCTATTCCCAAGGTCTTCAGAACAGTCAATACATAGACTGGGTTCTGAACCATGCGGAAGGAGGTTATACAAAGGGCAGGATTAACTGCCAGGGATCCAGAGATTCCCAGGTATGATCCTGCTCTTTTCCAACATGGATGTAAATAAACAGACCTTAAACTCAGAATCTGCAGGGGTTTTACATCAGGAGAACCCTCCCATTAGAGTCAGTAATTAAATCTC
Source organism: Petromus typicus (assembly GCA_004026965.1). NCBI lineage: Eukaryota > Metazoa > Chordata > Mammalia > Rodentia > Petromuridae > Petromus > Petromus typicus. The sequence goes on from PVIR01039884.1 coordinate 7,587, forward strand.
ATGTTGAAAACAAATAATCCCCAGCATCGGCTCCTACTCACATCTACAAAATCTTACAGGATGTGGTGAAGGGCTAGCCTGGCTGGGGTGCACAGTACTCAACCCTGCAAGGTCCTGGAAAACTGAGTGACTGATGTTGGTTTCTTCTCTGAGTAGGGGGAGACTGAGACCCCACCACCTAGAAACGGCTCTTTTCCAGAAATAATCTCCATAGACCCCAGTAGTTGCCAGATATGAAGCTATGAAAACACTGGGAAAGCTAGGTTCAGGTAGTTAAGTCATCACCTTTTTCTGTTTCAGTGAAAACCACGTAGATGTGGCCCTCAGTGTCCCACAGGAAGGAATCTTTACATGCGGAATTGGTATGGTCCAGAAATTTGGCTTCACTGAAGAACCTGTGAATTTGTACTTCAAAAACATCTCTCTTCAAACTGTCTACATTTTGGAGCTGGAAGTGGGTAAAACATGTGCTTCTTGAAGTAGGTCTCATGGAAACAGCTAGTCATGTTGAGCCCCACAATGTAAAACCACAGGACGTGAAGATATCTGGGCTGATGCACTCTTGGCCCTGAAGTTGTTGGAGCATATGGACATTGGAGTATCCATATGTCCCAGTCCCAGAATTTTTTCAGTGTGGGCCACTTTGGCTCAAGCCCCTCCTTGTTTAAGGATGTTATAAGCACTAAGCCCAGCCCAGACATGGTCTTTACTTGGTGCCACAGTGCTTGCTCCTCACCTGCTTAGTTCATGTTGCTGGTCATTCCAGGAAGAGATAGAGCACAGGCTGTCATCTTCCCTCAACATGAGAAAGGAATGGCTAAGGAAGCTGGGAAAAAAAAAACCCACAGCAATGCCCAGGTCTTCTTATAGAACCACAACAAACTTGGCCTCTGAAAACCAACTGATAGAGGCAGTAAGACTAACCTTGTAGTGCTCAGACACACAAGCGTTGTTCATACGATAGGATGGATGACCTCCGACCAAATAATGCCACCATGTGCACTCATTCCTTATAGTAACCAGTCATGAGAACTTATCTCATCCGGAGAGACACTCCCTGGGCTGAGGGCAGAGTGCAGCATCCTGTGTGGATAACTGGGTTGATTTGCTAAAATGACAGCCACAGGTACATTGAGGATCTTATTGTCTAGGAGTGGATCAGGACTGAACTTGATGGGTGTGAGAAACCTGCAGCTGCACACTCCTATAGCCCTTGACTTTGCTGCAGAAACAACAGCAGCAGCAGCAGTTTTCCTCTGTATCTGGCCAGTGGCATGATGCTTTTTCAGCCTAGCTCAGGTGCATATCTTTGTTTTCCATCTTTGGAGATTTGGGACTGCTCAGCAGGACAGGAGAGGCAACTTATGTTTTTCCCCAAGGACAGGACTTCCTCTTTGTTCCAAGAAGACCTAGGTGGCTCTCCAGCCCAGGCAGCACTGACTTAGCTTTTCTTAAAAGATTCTTGGCCACCAAGTCTTTGAGATAGAAGCATCTCTTATCTTTGACAGTATGGATGAGCACTTGGCTGGGAGCCATCGTGCTGAGGAATAGCACCACGGCCTAAGCTTCATGAGCTGGGTATGGGCCAAACACATGCTTTGCCATCACATGGTGTGTGGGATGGTGAGGACAAAAACATGGATACTGGGCTCTGCTCCCAGGCCTTGTTTTCCCTCCAGCACTGTGGTTCTTACTGGTATGGCCTTTCCTTATTTGGCGTTACCCACACTCCCTCCCATGTGCTTCCATGGACTGGATCCTAATAAAACTACTTTGAACTCAAGTCATCATTTTAGAGTTTGCTTTGGAGGCCCCCAAATAAAAGACTAGACAGAAATAATGAAATTCCAGGATATTTAAAACTAGCCCATGACTTTTTCCTTCCTCCAGCTCTTTCCCTCCTTTCCAACTTACCAGTGACAGGACAAGATACAAAACTCATGCAGGAGGCACAAGATCCCACTCGCCTCATATTTTGCTGGTTGCCCTTCATTAACCGATAACTGGCTGAAAATGACTTTGCATGGTCTTCATGCCTTTTTTTTTTACTCCCACAGTCAGTTCAGACTTGGCCTTTCTAGCTCAGATACTGATACAGTCAAATCACATCTATCCTCAGTCCATCTTGGCAAGTACCCAACAATACTCCACTCCACATGTACTCATTTATCCCACCAACTATCTACCATGTATCTGGTATGCAAAAAGTGTATTATGTCACCTAATACATGAGCCAGCTGTCTTGCATGCTCAGGGTTTGTGTCAGCAAGCACCATGAGAATAGAGCTTTCTGTGGAGGTACCCAAGAAGCAACAACTCTTGGGGAGATCATAGGCTTTTTAACAGGAAGAAAAGCCTTTGGGAAAGCCTAAGGCAAAGAGTATGGGTGAAGCAAATAGCACAGCACATGAGAAGCATGGCAGGTGGGAGATATTCAGTTGGAGAGTTAAGGAAGGCCAGACTATTAAGAGCCTTGGAGGAGCTTATTAGGGCTATGGCCTTTAAACAGTCTTTTAAAGGGACTTAAACTGGAGAGGAGAGCAGGTTTGTATTACAAATTTTATGTCTGTCTATAATGAATGAATTATGGAGGGAACAAACTTGATAATTAGACTGGTTAACTTAGTTAAGGTGATGGTGAATGAGGTGAAGTAGGAAGTGGCACCGGGAGAAAAGACAAATGAAGGATCTGGGATACATTTAGACAGTGACATTGACTTATAGACTTGGTGACTGACTAGATGAAGAAAGTGAGAGAAAAAAAATTAAGATAATGATTGTTTTTCAGTTAGCACTTAGCAGTTGGATAGTGGAACTGTTGCCTACCATGGAGAAGAATAGGAGGAACGTTTGGGAGCAAGTAATTGGTGGGTGGAAAAGAGAATGGATATTGGGCGCCATTTTGGAATAGGCTGTGTTGTTGAGTGGCATGTAAACATATCTAATGGGTGGTGTCCAGAGAGAAACCTCTGAACTACAGAAAGCAGTGAGCCCCAGAAGATACTGGGTTTTTGTGGCATTGTGTCACATGAAATAGAAGCTAGAAGTGAAATGGAGAAAGGGGAATCCACAATGATCCTAAAAAGCTACCAGTGATCTGGAATGCTGGGAAATTTTACATAGGTTTAGTATAGTGATGATGAACCTTTTAGAGCTTTGAGTGATACAAACAGCCCAGGTTTGCCACAACTGGGCTAGTGTCTTCAACACTTAATGTGCCCTTGTTAAAACAAAAAAATAAATAAATAAAACAAAACAGTGAAGTACAAAAAGAAACTAATAATCTGTCAAGAAGGTGACTTCCCTTTAGGAAATAAGTAGTAAGCCTAAGAGGTGAGGGCCAAAGGGATTTGGGTTTTTTTGTTTTGTTTTGTTTTTTGTTTTTTTACTGTTTTTCCTTTTCTTGATTTGGGTGCTGATTGCATGATTGATGGAACTTGTGAAAATCATCAAGCGACATACTTATTATGCATGCACTTTCTATAAGTACGTTACATGTTAACAAGAAGTGTAAAAAAACCTAACTAGGTTGCTCCAGGTAGCGTGTCTAGGAGTCAGATGACAGAAGGTCACAGAGGAAACACATCGTGCAAAAGTAAAAAGGAGGGACTTCAAAGAAGTTTAATTATAACAGTGATCTACTGTACCAGATAACATTCCAGAACTTGGTGGCTTAAGACAATGACAGTTGTATTTGCTCACAGTTCTGGGTAAGTTTCCTCCCCAGTCTAACCAGCCCTGCATGACTCAGCATGGCCTCGCTCCCATGTCCGACAATTGGTGCTGGCCACTGTCTGTTCCCCTCTCTACACAGCCTCTCACCCTCATAAGATGGCGGCATCCTAAGGGAGCGGGAGTGGAAGCTGCAGTCCTCTGGGGGCCTAGGTTCCGAAGTTGTACATCTGCCAGTATTCCACTGATGAAAGCAAGTCACAAGCCCAGCTCCAGCACCTGCCCAGGTAAAGGGGATACTGTTCATCTTCACTAGGAATTGATGCATATTGCCTCTCGCTCCTATATATTCTACATAGAGGTCAGAATATCAAAATTTTCTTTGAATTTTTTCTCAGTTCGAGAGGCTGGCATGTGGTGAAGGCCTCTAGGCTGCAGCATTACGTGGTGGAAGGGAAAGCAGACACACTGGCAGCAGGAAGAGGAAATCAGGCAGAGCTCTTCTTTCTTCATAGGAAGACACTCCTAACCCACTCCTAGGATCTCAGCATTAATACCCTCATGAGGGCCAGGCCCTGGTGACCCAGTCACCTCTTCAAGATCCTACCTTTTGCACTGGAAATTAAATCAATATTGTTAAGACTGTTATGAGGGAAATTTTAAATGTCACCATAAATTTAGGAAAAGACCCTCAAACCACACTGTTTGTTCTCTGGGAAAGTGGTAGGCTGTAAGCGTGGGTGTGTGTGTATCTCACTTTCAGAGAGTAAATGAAAGGCAACTGCCACAGCCAGTAGTGATTTGGTGGGGAAAGCACCTGCTATATCCCAGGAATTACACTTGTAGGTCCCTTATGGCTTTGTTACCATGCATTTGAAGACCTCAGAGAGGTTCATCTGCTCAGGAAGATCCTGTTGCTGGCAGCAGGCAGGTTGAGTTTTAGCTCAGTGAGCATCACAGCATGTTTGGCTACCCGAACTGCAGAGAAGCAGCCACGGCGCTAATTACAGAACTCAAATGTGAAGTCTTTAGAGGAGCTGTTCCAACAAAACCACTAAGAGTAGCTGGTATCATTACTGTTACTGATAGTGGGAATGTTCTTCCTTGGTTCCTACACTGTTGTCCTTGGAGAACAGTGTTCACCATACACTAGGATTTGCTGTTCTTACCAGCGTGGAAGAATTCCCACACTTGCATCAGCCGCCTCTTATTTCAGGCAGTTTTGTGAATGGGAATCTTGTGCATTTTCTATCATGTGAGCGCCATGAAGGTGGGGAACCCGAGCCGACCTGTTCACTGATGCACCGCCAGCACTCCAACAGAAACTTGCTCATCCTGTGCTTAATGAAGGTCAGAAGAACTTTGCTTAATCACTGTATCATTGTACTTCACTGTGGGAGGAGGACAGGGAGGTGGAGAGCAGCGATCTGTGCACAGGCGGATGCCAGAGGCAGACGGTGCTGTCTCCATCTCAGAGACCATACTGGCTCCAAAACCCCACATGCACAATGGGGCATCATTTCCAAATAGAAGGAGACTGCTGATTTCACAATTTTTAATCGCTCAGCTCATGAATATTTATATCTTAAGACAGAAAAGCTGCTAAAGGACCAGGTGTAGAAAGCAGTGACTGTGAAGCAAAGAAAGAATATATGTATCATTTCCGACACTTCACAGAAGGAAAAGTCAGGGAAACAGGAGTCTCTTGATTTTGCAATTCTCATTCTGGGTAAAAAAACTCAGGCTTTTCCATCTTCATTTACATATCACTTCAGTTGTAGATATTTCCAATCATTTGTGTTCATGCGTGTTCAGCTGGAGAAGCAGATCATCTTTCCAGAGCTAAAAGCTATGTGGTTTTCATCCCTGAAAGGACTTGACTATGGTCTTGGGGTAAACAAATTGTAGAAGTGTAGATCCTGGGACAGGGAGACCTGATAACCATACTGATGTAGGAAATCAAAACTTTTCCAAATCTCTTTGTTCATGGTGCTCTGTCTGAATATTCTCTACATGGATGAGCAAGCTTTTTTTTTTTTTTTAACAATAATCAGTTTTTAGGATATGTGAGCATATGGTTTTGAGTGGGTATGGCTGTGTTCAAATAAAACTTTGTTTACAAAAAACAGGAAGCCAATTTTAACTTGCAAAGTCTCTACCATACAGAGAAAGCTCTGACCCTAGTTTTATATCATGATGGTGGAATCTTCATAAGCGATTAGTGGCTTAACATGAAGAAATAGTAAAGAGATTGCTAGAAACAGACCATATGATGGAGACTGGATAAAGAAGATGTGGTTCTTTTATAGAATGGAGTATTACTCTGCCCTTAAAAACAATAAGATTGAGTCATTCATACTCAAATGGATGTACTTTGAGGACATCCCCATA
>PVIR01039885.1:0-13399 GCA_004026965.1 Petromus typicus
TGAGTTTATCAGTGAAATAGGTAAATGAATATTCTGCCCTGTAAACACTATAGAATATAGTGGACTATAGTAGAATATAGTGGTGGAAATTATTAAAGCTATCCTTATACTCACCTGTGCAATGACTTTGCAATGTTACATAACTCACTGAAGAATAAATAGTACTATTTAAAATGTTCAGCAAAGTAGAATGAAATACTATTATTTAAGGATATATAATAAAAATACAGTGAAAAACAAGGGAATGTGGCCACAAACTTCAGGAAAATGGCTTTCTCTTTGAGATGGCTAAGAGAAATGATCTAAGAAGGCACTGAATAAAAACATAGAAACATTTATACTGCTCAGCTTTTTATATTTCTCAAAAATTTTATTATTTAAATAACTTTTAAACATATCTTTGTAATACAACTATGTTCCTCAAGCTTATGAGATACATTTTTTATCTATGCAATTTATTATAGCTTTTAGACAGAAATCAATGAAATAATCCATTTTTACAGCAAACTTTAATATAATTATAATGTGTAGAAAACCTCCCATAAGCGATGTTATTTGGTTAGTCTCAGTCTTCCCCGCCCTTGACAATGATGTAGGACTGGTGCATCAAACCAGGATGTCAAAATGCTACCAAGTGAAGTTTGAAGCCAAGACAGGAGAAAACGATGCACAGAAAATAAATCCACCCATTTTTCACTGTCTTCTAACAACTGTTGGGAGGACATTAGTTTTATTTTGAAAGTAAAATGTGATGTGTGTAGATGTGGTGGAATTTAAAAAGGAGGAGCCTGCATTTATGGCATGTCAAACTTGGAAATGACCCTTATTTATGTGTATGTCAATCTTTCTATTTATTTATTCATTCTACTTGCTCTAGGCTAACCTTCTCCTGTAACATTAACTACAAGAGGCATCAAGAGTGAGGTGCTTAGTCATGTTCCTGATCTTAGGAGGAAGCACCTGGTTTTTCCCGCCATCATAGCATAGATCCGCACGTTGGGTTAAGAAGCTGTGAAGTGACTTAGTCACAGAGCTAGTATATTTTAATAAGTATCATGCTAATCTTTAAAAACTGTTGTCCAGACTTGCAACTGATGAGATCTATCTTGACACAATAAAATACTTTCCCGAGCAAAAGGAAAATTTTTAAGTGAAATTTTCATTTTAAGTCATATCATGGCGTCACCATAGTCCACGCTTTAGGTTTGTTATCTATTGCCACTCATTCCACAGAAGTAGGAGGCTTTAGCCACCTGTACCACCAACATTTTATCACACAAGTGCTGTTATCTATATGTAAATTCTACAGTCCTATGATTTCTAGAAAGAATTTTTTTCTTACGGTACACTATCCTTGAGTACAATATATAATACATATTGGTTTAGACTTTGCTTTTTCTCCGGAAAAATATAGCTGAATTTGCTTTCCATAATTGTTTTTCTTCTTCCCATCCATCTCTCCTCTATGCTACTTTTTCATTCCTGCTGTTTCAGCCCTCAGTTCCCCAGAATCTATGAAAAAAATTATTAAGTCACGGTCTAAATAAATAGTGTTATATAACTTTGAACCGTCTCTCTTGCTTATTTAAATTTGTTCCCTTGAATTTTTCGAGTAGCAGCAATTTATATATGTTTATCTTAAATTATTTAACACTGTGTTTGAAAGACAGTTTATGGAAGAACTTTAGACTTTCTCCCTTGAAGAGAGGTTTCATGTTGGAAAGAAGGGAGAGAAAAGTTTATCGGAGAGAAGCTCAGACTAAGTCAGAGCTACCAAGGTCACAAAATAAACCATTTCCTTCTCTCTTTCTCTCATTACCACTTATTTGCGGGCAAGAAAAAGGGAGCTCCATGTGAATGATGAGACTACAATTAGTTGAGAGTAGAAGAAATCTGAATCATTAGGCTTTTTCAGTATCTGTATTGAGAGTATTATCCTTACCCAATGAAACATTGGATGGCTGCTTAGTCACTGCAAATAATTTCAGCTGTTCTGTAATACTTTTTACAAACAAATATAGAGGCTTTGAAGAACTTTTAGAAGGGGCGTAACATGCCTTTCACAAAAACATTCATTGCTAGTGTTACTTTTTTATATGCATACAATTTACATAAGCATTTTAGTGGTTCACATTTCACAGGTGAAAAATCTAATATATCTAGAGAATCTCAGTAACTTGACCAAACACATACATGGCTAGTGACTTGATACATGAATTCAGTTATGGTCTGGTTAATATTGATGCTCAAATAATTGAAGCAAATTAATGAAGCCCTTAAACTGTTAGTACAGCAGTATCTCTTTAGAAACCACTATTTACAAATATAATTTAACAAGACAAGGATGAATATTTTTACCTTAAAAAGCATAATTTTTAAAGGAAATATTCTCTCACAGTATATCAAATGCAAGGAGAGACAAACTACTCTAGTTTGGATTGTCAGATCTAGCTGTACACTTGTCCACAGCCTGAAGATAGCCTTGGTCACTGGGAAGTACTGAGCTCTGACAATGGAGAAAAAGATGGAAAATAATACCATTTGCTATGTTTTTTATTCTTTCAGAAATTGAACCACAGTTTGGTTGGTTTATTTATTTATTTATTTATTTGGGGTGGATACTGGGAATCAAACTTATCACCTTGTGCTTTTAAGGTTGACACTGGAACTACTAAACTAAATCTTCAGCCTGTTTGGTATAATTAACTTCAAGGTGCTATGCAATAGGAAGGAAACTGTCCAAAGATAATTTATTTGTAATGGTTTGAATTGTTTTCCATTTCAACAGTAATATCATTAGCAGTTATAACTAAAACATTCGATGTGAAGACAACAATTAATACACTGTAGTAATTCATATGTGTATCTGATGCATTGAATTATTTATATGTTTTAGTACATGCATCTGAGAAAAACTGGAGAAAGCGTATCTTGAGACACATTCTAAGAATGATTTAAGATAAAATATTTTGAGAGAACACTGAGATTTTCCTCAGTACATCCAGTTCAAAGACTGATCTCTGAGTAGTACACGATGTTGTCTGCATCATACAGGTCAAGGTGTGACTATCTGATCTAGAGATTATGAAATGAGAAATACAGTTAACTCCTTTCCACATTCAAGAAATAATAAATCTGTACAAAATGACTACGGTTCTGGAGCCTGCCTTACAAGCACAGGGACCAGTTTTGATCCCTGGTAACCACATACAACAATGCTGGGCATGGTGGCTCATGCCTGTAATCCCAGCACTCGGGATGCAAAGGCAGGAGGATTGCTGTTAGTTCCAGGCTCGTCTGGGTTACATATAGTGAGCTCAGAGCCAGCCTGAACTAAAAAGTGTGACCGCCTTAAAAAAAAAAAAAAAAGCATCCTTCACAAGAAATAAGAATGGAAAACATATTGATATACTTTATCTATTTTATTGAGAAATTGGGACCGTCCTTCTAGGACAGGCAGTGATGTACTGATTATTTCTACTGCTCCTTGAAATCTTCATGCATGCAGTGATGTGTCTTCCAGAATGGTCTGCTCTTCTGCTGGGCAGATAGTGGGGGAACTTCATGTCCTGAGGGTAGAAAATAACGAGAATCTGTCCCCCACCATATTTTATAGGAGGAACAATCATTTTCTATAGATCTTGAGTCTGTTCTTTTTTGCTTGTTCTTATCTGAAATACTCTTTTGAGAACTATGTCTTCTTGGAAATTGAGGGATAATTTCAGCTTATTTCAAGAATCAAAATGTTGAAGATCAGTACTTAATTTTGATGATTCTTAGACAGACTCAAGATTTTTAGCTCTAACCATATTAACTTTCAAAATACTAACTCATTATATTTTATTCTAACCAGTTTAAATGCAATTAATTTAAAAACAGTCTTCAAAGGTATATTTGAAATTCACTATTATTTCTTTGCTTTCTTTCCCTCATATGTCTCTGTTAATTTGACTGTGTACATTTTACTAACTGGGTTAATTTAACTGTTTTTTTCTGAACACCATCTTTTCCTTTACTCACTTGAAGTATTTATTTTATTAATTTGAAACTATTTATTGGTTCCATTACCTTAGTCTGGATTTTCTCCAGGTGAATAAATTGGTTTAAGTATAACTTGGAGGAATAAAAGTGTTCTCACTTTTATTTCTAAAATAAAGATTCAGAAACAATGATTCTCTCAATCTGGGATACCAAGTTTTTGTAAACTGTACCTGTTCTTGACCATTTTGGGTCACAAATTAGCACAGAATTACCTAAAGTCTCTTTGTTATGGTAACTCCACAATCACAGTCATTTACAACTACACACAATGATGTTGTATTTTTAGGGTTTTTTTAGACATATGATCTGCCACCCCAAACCCTAAGGGCCCTATTCACTGCCATTGAAATTACATTAGAGGAATAAAAACACAATCTAAGGCTAGTTATATCATATTCAACATATCTGAGAGAAAGAACTAGGGGAGAATTTCCATGAGAATTTAAATATTGTAGTACAGTTTAATATTATGCACCCCTCAAGCTTAAAATTTATTTTATGTGTAAGAATCTTAAGAGGAAATGATCAAAGGCTAGCCTCCACACACACTGAAGAAGCACTGTAATAAGATCCATGAATAAAATTCAAATACTAGTTTTTCGTAAAGTCAAAAATATTTAGGTTTTTAAAAAGCATAGCCAGGTTTAGCAACATCCTGTGAATCACTAAGTGACAGGATAGTAAAGAGTTGACAACGTAAAAATGCACTACAGATACATAGTGTTCAAAAAATAAAAAATATCCTCTATATTAGTGGGTTTCACTTTACTCCTTTTCTTACTGGCACTCAAAGAATTCAATTCAGAGGCAATTTAAATATGCACACATTTTCAAAGAAATACTTAAAATTTCAAGGCTTATGATATTGAAAATGCAATTAAGCTACCAATAAATTAATGAGAAAATTTCTCATCCCTCCTGTGCTGGCAACTTTATAAAGTCTAGTTCTCAACTAGACATGGTATGTACATCAAAGCATCAATACTCAAACTGCTTTAGTGCCTAAAAAAATTAAAATAGATTTGTCAGCAGTTTTATTCTGCAATAATTCTTCAGCAAACTACACAGGTTCGTATGAAGGATGGAGAAAGACATTATTTTTTTTTTAAAGCTATGCCACTACGTTCGTTAAAATGCTACTAGTTCGGTAATACAGTTGTCTACTTTATAGCTAACTGAATAAAATAATTTTATATTTAGAATCCAAACTTCATATTACCAGTACAAAGTTAAAACATGTAGCGAGACTTTAAAAGTACTCTTTTGAATATATTCTATGGAATACTATGCCAACAATGTGAGCACTGGAAATAATCATCTCTGATAAAGGGAACTGTGCCTTTTTTTAGTTTTTTCTTTTAGATTTATTTTTGTTTTTGCTTTTGAGACAGGGTTTCCTTTGTACAGGGTCTCCTTTGTGCTCACAATATACATAGCCCAGGCCAGCCTCAAACTCACAGCAATCCTCCTGCTTTTTCCCTCAAATGTTGGGGCGTGAGCCACCGCACCCAAGAAATTGTGACTTTTTAGATAAAAATTAAAGTAGGTCTGCAAAGATATTGAGGATAATCCCTTACTGCATGTACTGTAATTGTTGCTTATAATTAAATTGGACATTATTTTAATCACTAGAGTGGAAATTTAAAACTTTATGGGAATTTGTTTTATAGAAAAGAAGCAACAGTACACCTAAATACACAAAAGGAAAATTATACAGAAGAAAATAGAACCAGAATTTAGTTTAGAGTAAATTCATGTTTTAAAATGCACCATGACAGCATGAGGTAAAATTATTTGGCCACAGCCTCCTTATCAAAGAGAGAAGGGAGTGGGCACCCCACTGGGGGCTCATTACCAGCTCTACTTTTGGTGCTGAGATGGAATCCAAGGGCAAAGATTTCTATTAAGCTCAGAGTCAGACAATTCAAGCTGAGTAGTCTTAGAGCAAGGAAGGAAGCAGGAGCCTAGAGGAAAGGAATGGAAACAGATTCTGATCTGCATTCTATGCCTTTCTAATGCTTGGTACTGGGCCAGCAATTCTGCCAACTTACGAGTCCAATGGTCAGAAACTCCAGCCAGTTCTCCTTGGGGTTTCACATCTAATGAAGGCCAAGGCTCATTAAATGTTCATTACTATCCCCAGTATGCTGTTCTTTAGTTTTCCATTAATGACAATTGAAATTGTGCACTAGATTTGTAGAAATTCACCTGCTTCTGTGTATGTGTACTTCTTAAACTCGAGTTTCCTCAAAAACTTTTAAAGAAAGTAATTTGATACCAGCAAATTGAGAATGAGGACAGTTTAACAGGAGAGAAAGACAAATGAAAAGAGTGAAATTATTAGAGAAATAAAGATTGAATCTAAGGCTAATTATGTATTTGATCCCACAGAACACTCACAAATAGGCTTCTGACATGCATGTCAGAGTGTGCAGTTTGGAGGACAGAAGGAAGGGTATTGTTTGAGAACTTGTTTTCAGCAGCTGTAGGCCTGAATGTTAGTTTCTGTCTACTCTTAGACCAGAACAGCCTTGTGGGCAACAACCTTCTATTCTTAGTTTTATGCCTGTGAGTCTCAGGATCCCTCTACCTCAAATCTCAGAGCAAAGTTACAGAAATTCCTTGCCCCAGAAGAGATTGTCAGATGGCATCTGTGTGAGACTGATAGTCTCAAGGCATGGGACACCTTAGCAAAGGCTACAGAATCAGGTGGAGTCAAGAAGATGCCAAGTGACTTACAAGATATCCCCACATATTGGTTTGTAGTAAAACGAGACATAAACTGAAGTATTGGTAATAGGAATGGAAGGAAGTGGGGACAAGGAAAAATTACAGGGCAGTTTCCTCAATGCAACTAAAATATTTTGCCACCAATTTAAGTTTTTGTTTTCTGCAAGTTCAAGGTTAAGCTCAAGGTCATCCAAAACTACAAAAGAGAGATCCTATTAAAAAAAAAAAAAAGAATGAAAGGACAGCAAATAAATTATAATGTAACCAGAGAGTGCTGGGATTACAGGCACTACTCTGTGTCCCATTTGGCCTTGAAAAACTCTTAAGTATATTCAAACTTTTTATCTTGTAATACAGTGTCCTTTAAGTGTCAGTGAAGAAGTAGTTACAAAACATTCATTATTAAACTGTACTATTAATAAACAAAACACTTTGTACATCAGTTTCAAGCTACTTGAAAACTGAAATACCCAGGAAGTGGTAATTATCTTTTCTGATGTGGTAGAAAGACCATTTAACTCATCTTCAGCATCTGTAGGTTTCAATGTTAAGATTCCTGCCTTGTTATTATACAACCTTGGACAAATCTTTTAAGTCTGCATGTCTTTATACATAAAACACAACTAACAAAACTTGCTCAGCCTTGATACTGATTGAGGAAATAGTCAAACAAGATGATGTGTGCAGATCTTGCACCCTTGATCCATTTAACTTAATCTCTATGGCCTGAACTGTGACTCAGGAACTTCAGAGGCCATCCCAGAGTTTTCCAGAGTATAAAACTAAAGAAGCTACCTCCAGCCCCTCTCCTTTCTTACTAGGTCTGACAAATTCAATAATTTCTTATAGTCATAAAATTTTGCTTCCATGTTGGTCATTTTCAAAATTCCCTACCTACTCTCTTAATAACCTAGTCCCCTTTTTCTCCAACTATGCCTCTTAACATAGACTATTTTTAACATAATGGTTATGTCCCCAAATGTCATTTTTTTCCTTAAAATGGAATCCACCATCATTGAAATTTTGCTTCACTTTTTAAATAGAACTATTGCATTATCTTCACCTCAATTTTTGTTTAGGTTTTGACTTAAAATAATCCGCTTGATATACAAAGTATATAAAGTTTGGATCTTGGACCAATCTCATCCTGTAATGGTTGCATTATAACTTATTTGCTGTCCTTTCATTCTTTTTGTTTGTTTGTTTTTCTGAGACAGGGTCTCACTTTGTAGTTCAGGCTGATCCTGAGCTCAATTTTGAGCTCACAGAAATACTCCCGCCTCTGCCTCCGGAGTGCTGGATTACAGGTGTGAGCCACCACACCCAGCACTGTGGTATGTGGTTCTGATTATTGATGGATGTGAGTCTCCCAATATTGTGAGTAACCCAATATTGTTGTATGTAGTTACCGGGGATCAAACCAGGCCCTTGCACTTGCAAGGAACCACTGAGCTAAATACCCAGCCTTGTCCTTTAATTCTTAAAATATTCTGAAAGATCCTTCCTTAAAAACAAAAGGTCACTGGAGAAACATCATCTGTTAATTAGTGCTCCTCAACTAAAAATACGCAAAGCATACCATACATTCCTAAATCCTAGGAGAGATATTTTCCTTAGGATCAAATCAAATGTTCCTGAGTATATCAGTTTTCTTTGAGCAGTTGAGTTGCTAATGAATTCTTCATACCAGAAGTTACTTCTGAAATTTTTTTAGATAGTTGCAATTATGTGTTTTTCTAAAAATTATTGTTTTAAAAATTTATAGCTGTTGCAATAGATCTTTATAATCTGTAGGTGGTCTATCAGTCTCAATAAAAATGCATGTTTTAAAATACTTTATTAAAAATGCGAATGTAAAGTTGTCTCTAGTGGGATTTTTTCCAAATAAAATTAAACCAAAGGGAAAAGCAGTCTTTCTCTAATGCTACAAGAAGGCAGAAGAGGAGAAATAGTCAAAGCTTCTGAGAAATGTGTTTTAGAAATAAATTATAATTAAAAATATTAAGACACTAGAGATAATTTTAAAAGACAAAAGGGGCACTTAAAATTGGAATTAAATTTAGAGTAACTTGAATTGAAAATAAAAAGTTATAGTTGATGCTGACCTAGAAGTATAAACTAATATGCTTGAATATAAAGCTGTGGAAGTTTTTTAAGACAAGCATGTTCTATCTGTATGCACATCAGCAAGTCTAATCTAGGTGCTATAGCATGAACATAACACATAGAAGATTCACTGAGGCTGACTGCAGGAGCTGAAGAAGTTATGTTTCCTCATCTCCTCTCCTTCCTTTCTGAGAGAGGACAATGCAAACCAGATTGTAGAACACTCACTGGGTATATTTATAATGGAAGGAAGCATACTTTCTTTAATGTAAGTACATTGTTGCCTCTTTAGTCTTTCTGGCAAAAAATGACCAAGGATGAGCAAGGCATACCAAGAGCATGCCTTGTTGTTTTCAGTCCTGTTTCATTTACATAAGCACCTAGAGGATAGCAAGACCCAGAGTTTGAATCTGATCCTGAAGGCAGAGATGTATCTTGTCTTAATTCAGTTTGGCTGCTAACACATGATACCTTGGACAAGATAGATCAAACACCATAAATTAATCTCTTGTGACTGTGGAGGCCAAGAAGCCTAAGATCATACTCTAGCAGACTTTAGGATCTGTTGAGGGCTCTCTTCCTGATGGTCATCTTTTGAATACTCACCCATGAGTCTTCTTATAAAAACACGAATTCACCCTTTGTATTCTCCCCTCATGATGGCATCAAATTATCTTCCAATCTTGTAATTATCTTATGTTCCATTGAGGATTAGAGTTCCAATGTACAAACTGGAAATGTGGGGAAAAGAAACATTCAGTCCATTAAAAGGTCCTTCCAAGGTTTAGAGGAATTATTCACTAATCAATATTGGGACTAATCTCCAAGAAAAATATGTTTATCTTTATGTTTTTGTGCTATGACTTCTTTTATTTATGACAAAATAATTGATTTTTATGGCACTTATCTTCCAAAATTTTCAAGTGTTTAAAAAGTTGCAAGATATTATTATATATTCATCAATTATATTCATTGATTCTTAATATCTTGCCTCATTTCTTTTACCTCTTTACTTTTCATTTCATTTCTGTATTTTCTGGTAAATAAGTGGTAATAAATATGTAGTTAAACAAATATAAACATATTTTACTTACTGGTTTCAGAATTATTAACACCAAGATGTTTCATCGTCAATCTCTTCTATCTATATCATGAACGGTTATTTCATAAGGACAGACCAAAGTTAATGAAATATTATGCTTTTATATCTGAAAGATAAACTCTTTGGAGGCCATCATACCAAAACTTTTTATATTATAAATTAAAAATTGAAGCACAGAAAGGTCATTTGGTTTGCTTAATCATTGTCTTAGTTACTTTATGGTTGCTGGGAGAAAACCTCACACATAAGTTATAGGAAGAAATGTATATTTTATCTCACAGTTTGTAGAAGATTCAATCTATGGTTGGCTGGCTCCTAGGCAGGACAAGATGGCAGAGAAGCTCACTGAGTAGTAGGCCCTCTGTTTGTCTTTCTGTTCCATTCAAGGTATAAGTCTACTGGTTGGTATCACACATTCAAGGTGGGTCTTCCCATTATCCACAACTATAAAAGTGCTAAACCAATGAATTAATCCAGTCATCACACATTTAATCTAGTATCACATACTCATTGTGCAGCCATGTCTCACCTGTATAAGTTAAGCTCAAATGGATCTGCTAGCTTGGGGTGGGAGCAGTGTAGGGGACTACACACTTACTGATGTGCTTCACTGTGTCAGTCTCTATATATTGTTCTGGAGCCTTCTTACTCTGGCACTTCTGCCTTGTGTCCTGCTTCCTAGCGAACACAAAGTATGCACCATCCTACTCTTCCACTGTTATGGTTGCTCTGTATCCAGCTGCCGTGACCATGAACCCTCTGAAATCCAAAGCCAAAGAAATCTTTCATCTTAAATTTTGACTGTCGTGGACTTTTTCCCCAGCAGTGGTAAAGCTGACTAATAAAGAAAAGTGATACCAGAGAAATGGAGTTGGTTCTGTGGGGTATTTTTACCTGATCATGTGGTTTGGAAGCTTTTGGAACTGGTTTATAGAAATAGGGAAATAGTTGGAGATGCAAGCTGGGGAAAAGGGAATGTTGTGAACGGCAGTTGATAGACAATCCTGATAACAGATCAGAAGGCAAGAATGGAGAACAAAAGATGAATTCATGGGGTTTTGAGGATTCTACAATGAAATGGACTAGAAAGCATGCATCCTATAGTCTCAAAGCAACAGAAAAGATTGTCTGTTTGTCCATGTCCTGAGACTTTGCAGGAGGCTCAGTTAAAGGACTGTGGGCTAATTGATCTGATGCAGCAGATGCCAGAGGCTGAAATTTCACAGGCACAACTATGATTTTGTAAAGAGTAAGAGTTGTATGAATAAGAAATAAATTCATGACTCAACAGCTCAAAGTAAAAACTGGATTTGCACTACATCTAAATATTCAAGTCTATATATTTATGTTAATATTTCATTTCAAATTTAATAAAGTATGGAAAATATTGCCAACTTTCCTGAAATTATGAAATTAGTGCAAAATTGCAGCCAGTGGTCAAAGAGAATTAAAGATAGATAAACTCAGAAAACCTATTGTTGATAAAAATAATTCCTCATCTGAATTCAGTCTCTTATGCTTAACCTAGTTCTGACAAAACTGTTAGATAATATTCATGTTTGAGAAATAAAAAGTATAATAAAATTTAGGCTAAAAAATTGAACTTATTGCATTTACTTTTAAAATGACACCAATATGTGATAAAAACCATAATTCTAGGAAAATATTAGTAAAGTACTAACAATAAATGTCAAGAGCTCTACTCTTTGTATAAAATTTTCTGTTTATTTATGTAAGCATGACTTCCTAATCATTATAATTGTATTTATTAAAATGTGCTGTTTGTTTCCATTAATGTAACATATTTCCTTTATGACAAAAGTTCATTTGTGTTTAATTCTACAGGTTCCTGAAGCAGTTGAGGCTCTCAGTGAAGAACTCAGGAGGAACAGTGCACAGCACAGAACCGTCGTGCCTTCCTGGATGCTTAACAAGATGCACGACTAGAATATCAATCTCCTATAAAATCAGTACTGAGAGTTGTTAAGGAAACCACCTTAGCAACTTTCTCCATAATGCATGTGTCCAAACAACACTATCTAAGTAGTAAATATTTGCTGTACCTTATTGGCATTTATAGAATTCAATAAGCGTTGCATCCTCTGATTCCATTTTCTTTTCTGGAGTACATGTAAATTCGGTGAATCAACACTGGGATAACACATGACCAGTCATGAATGAAAATAACAAAATTAGAGGCAGTAATACTCTGTATGAGTTTTAAAATAAACTTCTGACACACAGATTTTTCTTGCCTGGATTTTCAAGGCCGTTGTCCACTCCTGTTTTAAACAGTTTTCTTTAGAACTTCATCATGTTCCTTGGAAGACTATTTCACACTCTATTAGTTACAGTCAATTTCATCACATCACTTACAGAATAAACTCCCACAGTTCTTTGCGTCTCTTTGAAAGTATCTCTCTGCTTTTTCATTATTTAATAATCTGCAGCCAAGCACTCCAATTAGAGGATAATTTTACTCTTTATGGTCTTAAGTGAGTACTATGAGTTAGAAATAAAATGTCTCCCCAAAGTTCATGTACTCAGGAATAGGCTTTGGGAAGAGGAGTTGCTAGTAATCCTATGGATTGTCTGTTGATCAAGTCTTGGTGAGATCATTGAAGAGCATTCTTTGGAGGTGATGGAAGCAAGAGGTGGAGCCTAGTTGACAGCTGCAGATTTGGGGGTCAAACCCCAGGGTGTATAAGTGACTTAAGTATATGTCCTTAGGTACATATTTATACTTATATGTAACAAAAGTTTTTATTTTTATAAAACCATTGAATTGAAGATATACAAAAAGAAGCAATATAACTGATAAAATTTAAGAAAGGATATTTAGAATGTTACAAAATCTTTAAAGGATAGGACATTTAACAAAATTCTGTGTGAGAAATAAAATGATACTTATTTTATTAAGAATATTATATTATTCTCTACCCCTATTAAGTGATATTTGTCTAATACAGTATTAAAATATTGACCATCAGACACTGGCTTGAATATGTGCCATTTTTCTGTTAAAATACAATTTGTTATATAAAGAACATAGAAAATATAATGTATTATTAACTACTGAAATGACCTTGGGTGAAATATAATGCAGCAAAAAGGGGGGCAACATCAACTGTATTGTTAATAATTCCTTCTAGTAATTTCTACATACGTACCAAATATAAAATGGTGCTCACCCACTGAGGCAAATGTGAACTGTTGAATGATATCCCTCATCCGAAGCTATGATAACAAAATTTAAAATATCTATCTATATTAAGAATGTATGCACCAACATTTATTATAATAAGGTTGCCAAGAAAAGTTGTTTCAGTTGTTGCAACTTTATCCACATACTGATGAATTAAACATCATTTTTAAATTTCTTCTGTAAACTTGGATGCATTTGGATTGTTATTTGAGATG
>PVIR01039886.1:0-13649 GCA_004026965.1 Petromus typicus
CAATACTGGGTGTGGAGACCCACACCCAGCAGCAACCAGTACCACATACCACAGTGCCGGGCGTGGTGGCTCACGCCTGTAATCCCAGCACTCGGGAGGCAGAGGCAGGAGGATTGCTGTGATGTGAGCTGGAGGCTGAGCTCAGGGCCAGCCTGAACCACAAAGCGAGACCCTGTCTCAAAAAACCTTAAAAAAAAAAGCAAAGTTGGCCATGAAGAATGCGTTTTAGTGACCAAAAGGTTTTCCTCTGTGGTAAACACATACATGCTTTGCAGGGAAAGGGCCTCATTAATTAAAGCTATGAATATTCATTTGAACTCATAGCCTTTGTAGAAATAATATCAGTATCTTTAATTATAAGTTATTCTTTGGTGCAGATGGGAGGAGAACAACTCATCTATGTTTTGCCTCCCTCTGCGTAGATAACAAGAGCAAGAGTCTTGCTAGATGCTATATAACTGAAAACTCTGCTGAGCCAGTGTACAGCCCTTCAGGTCCCACTGCACTGGCTAGAGCCAGGCACCGAGCCGAGACTTAAGTGGTGCAGGACAGGAAGCTCTTCTCCCAAAGAAAGCACACACCCATGTGGCGGTGGATATACAGACACATCTACACATACACTTGTAATCCTCTTTAATGGAGGGAAGAATGAATAACAGAGAAATAAGGCAATGAGCCTGTCACCTAGCTCTCCCACTGCTGAGACAAAGTACCCTGTGCTGCAACTTCAAAAGGACAGGCTTACTTTGGCTCACCGTCAAAAATGTTCAGCATCACTGGCTACGAGGCAGAAACAGTATGCTGGGGGGCACGGCAGAGGAAAGTGACTCACCTCATGGTGGCCAGGAGGCAGAAGTAGAAGGGGACGGGCAGGCAAGAGATACAACTCTGAGGTCCCACCTGCAGCCGCATGCCTCGTCAGTCTGCTTGCCTCCTGACAGCACACTCGGCTCTCAATGCAACAACGGATTAATTCCCCGTGGGTCTAGCATCCTAGAACTTAGTCATTTTCCGAGAGCCCCACCCTGTGGGGTGAGACTTGGTTCAAACCCTAACCATGTCATCAAGAACTCAAAGGCAGAAGAGCAAACCTAGGAAGGTAACGTGTTCTTATTAGGTATGCTGTGCTTGAAATGTCTGTGTGTCATCCAAGCACAGGCGCAGGGTAACCAGTCAGATGTATAGCTCAGAAGTTCAGGGGAAAACTCTGAAACGGAGCTACAAACATTAGAGTCACTGACATAAAAATGGCGGCTGAAATGCTTCAGGACTGGACGGATCATCTCAGGGACAAGCGCGTTGCTTGCCATATGGACATTTCCTTTCTTCTAGTTAGGATTAGAACACATATCTGAGCTTCTCATTTTCTAATTTTTAATGGCAGTATAAGTATTAAGAATTATTTGTCTACTTATGTGGAAGACAAAGGTCAGTGTGCCACACAATTACTAAAGCTTAGGCTCAAGTCTGAAGGGAACCAAGAGGGCCGGCGGGTGGTCAGGACCTGTTCTGTTGAGGGGCTTCCAGCATCCAGCTCCCAAGAACTACAGCGAACACACCAGGGGGAGATACCGGTGCAGTTAAGAGTGGCGAACAAGACAAGAGCAGATATCATATTTAACAGAAATTGTTACGCATTAACTTGATTTATGAAAATATTGCAAAGACAAACATTTTTAACAATACGTCCTATTATTGTTGCTGTATACTTGTGGCCAGACATGGCTTGTGGTCTCTCGTTTCCAGTGTTTTTCTGATATAAGGTAGGAAGAGAGTAAAAGCTTGGAAACATTTAAGGAAGGAAGGAGCAGTTACTGAGTGGTTAGAGAAATCCAGGAAAACAGGAGCCACAAATTCCATGAGGACAGAAAACTTCACGGAGCATCTAATCTGGTCGTTGTAAGGCACTGATGCCTTCTTTTCCTATTTGTCAATTATGAATAAAATAAAATTCACTGTGTGACTTTAATTAAAAATATGGTCCACTGAAGGACTGGTGTGTAAAAATACCATACAACTTTTAAGAGGTGAGGACGTAATCTGAAAAGTGTTTTATTGCAAATGTTAACTTATTTCTAAGCCAATATATTTATTTGTTAAATTAATAAGGGTAAGTGTTTGTCCTTCAGGGGAAAAATATTAATTTATGATGTCTTTAGTGAAATACAAAATAAATGAGGAGATTTGAATATAAAATGATGAACTTCATACTTTTAAACAGTAATTTAAATCTAGGAAGTGCAGCACAATTTGTGCTAAGTTTATACTTAAGCTAACGGAATAAACTATCTCTAAGCATCAAGGTATTCCTACCAGAAATGCTGAAAGTCTGCCTTCAGCAGCCTCCCAGAACTGACCAGCAACTCTCAATGCGTCGTAAATGAGGGGCAGTGTTTTTTCAGCACCTGCCCTGAGCTGCTGAACGGTAATGACTCTGGCAGGAATGCAGTGTGACCACACTAAAAGAACAAAGCCGGTCCAAATCCACATTTACTCCAGGAATCGAGACTCTTACTTGCTACGATGAACTTTATAGTTAATTGACTTATCGAAAGAAAGATGCATTTAGTTGGTGGAAAAGATTCTAAAACAAAGGAAAATGAGAAAAAGAGAAAGGAATGGAAACTTGAAGGAAATAACTGATAATGAAAGATTCTTTCAGCCATGACCCTCAAGATGAGAAGACTTGATGCTAAGGTCTATGAAGAATCCCACGCGCTTCTGCAGTCGGCCTTGAAGGGTAGAAAATGTGGGCATAAGCCACGCGCAAGAAGTGAAAACAAAGTGCTCATAAATGTAACACTCATCTGTGTCTTTTCAAAGAATATGAATAATTATTTGTCTTAAACCGTGGAGAATATCTGGGATGACTCACAATATTCACTGCAATCAACTCATTATCATCACAGAAACTGAGATGGAGTCCATTGAATTTGGCCAAATAGAAAGCAAATCTCTTTGGATCGTGTTTGTTTTGATCTTCTCATGTCCTTCTCCTCTCTCTTTTATCTTTCCTTTGGAGACAGGCCATGCCCTAACCCCAACCTGGAGAACGGAGTCTGGACACTCGGTGTCCTGGAGAACAGAGTCTGGACACTCGGTGTCTCTGCTCTTCTGACCTGCGATGGCAACTGGGGCTGGGGCATGCACTTCACTGCTGGGCCTGGAAACGGCCGAGAAGGCAGCTGGACTAACACAAACCTTCCCGATGGAAGCTGGCGTTAGTGAGAGAGAGAGCAAATGATCCCACAAACATAGGAAAAAAGGAAAGGGTAGAAAAAGAAACACTGCTGAAGATTTTTATACCATTCCCTCATCAGCCCAAAATAGCAAATGCATTTATTTATTTTAAGCCCATATAAATTATATTTTAAGAAATGGAAATATTTATATAAATTAATAATATCAAATATCCATGATAATGTTTGCATTGGATAGATTTATACATAACATAAGCCTTTCCCAAGAAACAACTTTTACTTAATCTGCAACTTTTAAATCTTTATAAGAGTTGGCTTGTGAAGATGTAAAAAACTCTACCCCTCATGGCCTGTACGCTTGTGTCTCCCGTCGTCACTCTCCTGACGTGATGTTCTCGTATCTGTGGGGATGGTGCACTAGGTAAGGACAAGATGTACAGCCTCACGAGAGGGACTTGACCACTCTGAAGATGCTTCAGAAAGATGCTTCTCAGTCTTCCCGTCAGGCGAGGACACAGCCAAAAATCTGCGGTCTAAGGAAGAGAGAAGAGTCCACACAGGAAACCCGCTGGACCCTGAGTCTGGACATCTCTACGCTCCGGAACTGAGAGAAACAAATGTTTTAAGTCACTCAATTTGCAGTATTTGCTTAGAGTAGCCTGAGCAAAGGCATGACTGTTCTTTAACAACTTCAAGAAAAGTCTGTAATTGGTAATGCGAAATTGTTGAAAAGTGAACTTCAAAAGAAATCAGGATCTACATAATTCGTGAGCTGCAGAATTCATTTCTGAGAAATCTAAAATTTACTACTGACACTTTCATTAACAACCAGGTTTGTTCCTGAGTACCTGGGACTCAGTCCTTAAGTGAGCTGGTTGCTCAGTGAGGAATTGTCTGTTGAAGGTACAGTATAACACTCCGCATAAAGAATGGGTCAAAGGAAATTCCGACTTGATGACTTCGCTTTTATTTGCATTTCTTTTAGAGATAGTACAATAATGTATAACAAACAAACTATAATCTTGTATAGAACAATCAGCAAAAATTACAGTACTGTCTAAATAAGGTTACTGTGCAGAAAAAAAACATTGATGCTCTATCAATAAGATATATAGAACTGTACTAAAAATGATAGGTCTAACTCTACATAGTAGGCTTTGGTTATAAGTCTAAACAATTAGTAAACAAGGAATATCTGTATTATATGTATAAAGAAACTATGTTTGGGAGATACTTTTATGTCAAGATGAACTTTCTTACACCTGTGAACTTGAATCACCTATTTTACACAAATTCACCATATCCCCCATTCCTAGGAATCTCTGCCAGCCAAGAATACAAAGGCTTCAGAGGAATTTTCCTCATTATTCACAATATTTCACTGGACTGACTGCCAGTGACTTCATATTGAACAAAGAAACAGAAAGAAACAAAGAAACAGTACTTACTAGAGAGCCAGAAAAAGCACCATCGTAATATACAGATAAGAAAGCAGAGTCATGGTGGGAGCACAGTCGGAAGGCTGCTTCCGTGGCCGTGTTTCTTTGGTACAAGACCCTGGCTCTGTTACTTCGTACTACTCATCCACTTGCATCACCATCGCTCCGATTAAAACATTCTAAAATTTTGGAAACTGAGTACAAGGGACACATGAGTTCTCTATTCTATCTTTGAAACTTTTCTGTAAATCTAACGCTATTCTAAATGTTTTAAAAATTTGTGTATAAGAAAATTGAAAGCATGGACAATGATTTTTTTTTTCTTTTTGACATAGGGTCTTGCTTGGTAGTTCAGGCTGATCATGAACTCACTATGTACCCCAGGATGGCCTTGAACTTTCAGAGATCCTGCTGCCTCAGCCTCACAAGTGCTAGGATTACAGGTGTGAGCCACCATGCCCAGCAACAATGAATTGTTTGATATGCATTTTCTAAACATTTTCTTAGCAACTATCAATCAAAGGTGTGAGAATCTTTTTTTTTTTTTTTTTTTTTAGGTTTTTTGAGACAGGGTCTCGCTTTGTGGTTCAGGCTGGCCCTGAGCTCAGCCTCAAACTCATGTCACAGCAATCCTCCTGCCTCTGCCTCCCGAGTGCTGGGATTACAGGCGTGAGCCACCACGCCCGGCACTGTGGTATGTGGTACTGGTTGCTGCTGGGCGTGAGTCTCCACACCCAGTATGTTATGTGGTTACCAGGGAATCGAACCCAGGCCCTTGCGCTTGCAAGACAGGCGCCGGAAACACTGAGCTAACTCCCTGGCCCCAGAGGTGCGAGAATCTTAAGAACACTGAAAAGCCACAGAAAATGCTAATACAGTTACCTTCTATATTAAGGATGTCCCTCAGATACAAATAGATTTTCTTAAAGGAAATTTTCTCCCCATTCTTTTTCAATATGTGAAATACAAGAACCAAAATAATTCAGAGTCTTAGTGACTCTTGGCCAGCACCCACCGGCTTCCCAAGGCACACCAATGGCGTCTTGGTCAGCTCAAGTCTTGTGTGGTGCAACACAATGTGTGCAGCCCTTCCTTACAGAACAAGGAATATATTTTCTCCTCTAATTTCTGTAATGACAGAAGTGGCCTCACATATTTCCAAACACCTCCTGGGAGGAAGTACCATCTGTTACCGGTGACCACAGTTCTATTTTGAGGAAGGGTTGATCAGCAGTCCAGAGAAATTAAAATCATAAAGTATAAACTAGTAGGTAGGCTTACTTGACATTCCAAAGATACACGAGTGTTTTATAACACCATAGGATTTTTAGTGTGCAGATTAAATGTGAATTAATAAACCAATTTCTCAAACAAGAAATTTCAAAATCTATGTGGAATTGACCAAATATAAAGTTGAATTTAGTAATTAATATTAAATAACTAATAGCTTTTAAAAATTTACTCTCTATTAACATGAGCAAATGTGTAATGAATTTTAAAGGCAGCTGAGAAAAATAATTAAGCAAGCAGTGGTGATGGGAAAAGTTCCAAGTTCTTTCTAGCAAAATAGTAGGTAAATGGCTGTGGACCCAGCTTAGTGGGAACAACCTGTACTATGGCTCTGGATCCCAAAGAGATGATGTAACAACCCACCTGGGGTGGGGGACAGAGGAGGGAAGACCAGGGGGACTGCAGGGCGCAGACTCAACTCTGCTGCTGTGGGATCCACCCCAGGCTTGGTGGAGCAGCTTCCGGTGTGTCTGAGTGGGTCACGGAGCCCCTTCTGCTCCACAGGAAGAGCTAGAAGCTTTGCTTCTGCCACGTGCTTCTGCTTAAGGGCTCTCTGCAGCGGAGGCACCACCTAAACCTCCTTTAAGTGTGGCTGTTGTGTTGTGTCTCGGTGACCAGAAGCTGACAAAGTACTGGACCAACCAGCCCAACCCTCATGGCTAAGGAAACTTCCAGGTAAAGAACACACGTTGAATGTCAAAGGGAAGGAAACATAAATTTGGAAACTCATAAAAACCCAAAGCAGAGAACTCCTTGGAGTTTTCAGTTTGACCGAAGAAAACAAACTATAAGAGGCAGAAGACTTAGTGCGTTCTTGTTGCATAACAAAACCCCTCAGATTGGGAGCTTCGAAATAATAGAAATTTATTTCTCGTCATCTTAGTAGATGACTAAGGTCAAGGCAGCTGCAAATTCAGGGTGTGGGGCCTTCCAGGAGCAAACGCGGGCCTGTTTACAAGGACACTGATCCCGTTCACACCTGTGCTCATTGCTGACCCCCGGTCAGGGCTTCCACCAGGATGACATTTTACTGGATATTGGATTTAAACGTGAATTTCAAGAGGACATAGATATGACGTGTACATCATGTCTGTACAACTCAGAAGTATTTCCTAAAAACTAAAACATTTTGGAAACCCTAACTAATGAAATTTTGGTTAGATGCATGGACAGTAGACAGTTTATGCGGGATTCTTACTCTCCCTGTTTGGCTTCCGTGTCATGTGCACCACTGCGAATCATTAATGATCCTCGTGTTGATAACCAAGTCTTCCTTTCCAAGGAAAGACTCAGTAGACTCGCTGGGCAATTGCTGTCCACAGAGGACCCTCAGACCTCTACCCTCCCGCAAACCTAGGCTTTCTCAATGTATCTATCTCTGCAAATATTTACCTTTTGTTATTTTTTAATGAAAACATTCAAAATCATTTTTTGAGCTTTGTTTTTTTTTAAAAATTCGCAGTACATTATCACGATTTCCAGTCCCACTGCCACGTCCAGACCGCTCAGTTCTAAGGACAGGTCTGTGTCTGTCCCACGCTCTGTACTCTCCTCCCCTTTCTCCCACACTCCGGAAGTGGCCTTGACTCAGCTTCCGATGATGCACACTTTTAGGTTCCATTATGAGCGAGTTGTGTGGCACTTGCCCTTCTCTGCCTGGCTCATCTCACTTCCCATAATCGGCTGTCCGTGCTGTGACAAAGGCCAGGATCCAGCGCTTCCATGAGGAAGGCTCTAGAACTTCCGGGCTCCGTCTTTTAGCAAAGACCAACAATCTGGCTTGTTGTAACAGTCTCCACAAGGTACACTTTCCCAAGACCAAATCTCATTTTTCTTTTTAATTGTCTGTATTCAGTGAGCCGACTAGACTGTGGCTCAGCAGATACAGAAAGTGAGGGGTGCTTTCTCATTTCTTTTAACAAATACACAAACCAGACGTGGGAAATTCTCTTGTGCGATTTAATATAAGCAAACATGTAAAGTGCTTTACTAAGCTTCACACAGACGGCAAGCTTCAAATGTAACACAGTGCTGCTCCACAAAGAGGAGATGGACTTCACAACCCAACAGCAAGTCTGAAAAGATCTTTAAAGAACAAGGCATCCGGTAGACGAAAAGGCTGAGACAGAAATGGAATACTACTGTAGGCAGGTGTAGAAATCCAACAACATGACACTCTTCTAGGCTCCCGGTTGGCACATTTTGAACATTCTCCTCAGGTTAGGTAAACAGTGACGTGAATAGAAAAAACATCCTGAAGTTCTTTTTGGTGTTACTGTGGCTGGAGCCCCCCACCCACACTGAGCTGTAGCCCAGCCTTTTTATTGTTTTTTATTTAGTGACAGGGTCTTACTACATTACAAAATTGCCTGGGCTGGACTCCAATTTCTAATCTTCCACCCTTAGGCTCCCAGAATGCCAAGATTACAAGTGTTTGCCACTAGGCCCAGCTCTGAACTCTTATTTAAATAGCGTGATGATTGTCATAACCATAGCTCACATTAAAATATCCTCCATATTTGCATGTGTTTCTCCAATTAAAAATCAAATCTTGCATTGTTTGGCACACTAAGTGTAGACTAGCATTTCCATTCTAAAACTTGCCTGTGATTACTGATATGTGAGAAAGTAATTCTAAACTCATGTACTTTCATAAATACAGTTTCTCACTATTTATTCATAGCTACAGGTAAGATTTTTACAGCCACACAGTTAAACAGTAGCATTGCATCCAGTCAGAATGAGGGAACAGGTCTAGACAAGCACCCTGGAAAATGATATGCTTTGGCCGCCTGTGTACAGCCCAGATTTTAACCCTTTCAAAGCTGCTATAATATGCAAGCAATTTTGAGTGTCTCTCACATTTGGCTTGGCAAGTTCTCCATAAATGATGGCTTGCCAGAAGGAAATTTTTATATAAAGCAAATGGAAAATGGAGAGCCCAGTCTGGTGGGCTGTGAACTTGAGTTAGTTTCATAAGAGGCTGAGGGAGAGAGAAGGGGTGTGAGATGTGTGACGCGCAACTGCCTGAACAAAACGCACAGCTGGCGTCACCTCTGCTCTGCGGTGACTTATTAAAGCTACAGAGGGGCTCTGGCTAGCAGAGAATTCCTGATCCTGGTTGATAAAAGTAAAATGTGTAGTGAAGATGAATATTGTCTTCTAGACAACTCAGCTAAGAGTTAGGGAAATCTACCTGGGGCCTCTTCACGTCTTAGAAGTGGTGCCTTGGGGTTGGGGAAAAGGGCTCACGGAAAAGTTAGCGAGAGTGGGGAAGGGCTCGAGGATTAATGACCTGTGTAATTCTCTTACCCTAGAGCATTAAATAAATCAAGTTCAGTTAAACATCCAGGCCGCCTTTCAGAGAGAAAGGAAGACACCAAAATCTGAAGGCCATGTAAACGGGTAAGGATGAACTGACCTCGAGCGACCTTTAGGCCCTTGGGAGCACCTGTGACATGTGACCCTCAGTGCTCCATCTGTTCCTACAAGTTTTCCTGATTCTGTTGCTGGTAACAGCACTTTGGGCTGACTAGAACCAGGGTTCTGTTGGACTAATAGAAATCACTGCAGATGTGGTGCATGAAGAGAACAGGTATTATATGCTAGAGAGGACGAAAGGGACTGGGTCAGTGCTTTCCAGGCCTGAAGTAAATGTGCCACCCAATTAAATACACGTCCAAGAGATAGACTCAGAAAGGAAATAATCAACTAAGACATTCTTGTTAAAACTAGTTTGCGGTTTGTTTGATTTTTTGGTACTAGGCATCAAACACGTGACCTTGCACTTGTAAAGGCAGGCACTAAAACCACTGAGCTAAATATCCAGCCTGAAACTACAACTCATGTTGAACTTGTAAGATTTTAAAGAACTTAGTATGCATGACTACCATTATTGGGCACAAGTGAATTTCATTATTCAGAGGGAAGAAAAAGTACGTAGTCTCTTCTCAAGCACAGGCTATTTTGCACGGTCTGCATGTATTTCTTCTCTGCTCTTTGGCATATTCAGTAACTTGATCAGGTAAATTAGGATCCTTAGACTTGAAGATTCTGACTCAAGTTCCAAATGTTTGAATGTACAGTTTCAAGATAACAGCTGTTCAAAATGAAATATTTATTTAGAACAGTACTATGAATTCAGAGATAAATATACACAGATTCACATGCCTGTTTTTAGAGATGTTCTACTGTTCAGCTGTCCTATTTTCTCAAACAAAACATGGGTTTATTTGTACAAAAGCTCCTGTACTTATTGGTTGGCATAAATAATGCCCACACAAATCTCGGAAGCATTATAATGCCTGCTTTGTATGAAGCCTACATTCAGGTTTTAAAAGCAACAGGAAGAGCAAGCCGTGATAATTTTTTAAAAACAGATTATAGTTACATGACAAGAGCCAGCAAAATGCAGCATTGTCCAAGAAGCCCTGAAAAGCTCCTGCAGGACCAAAAATCGATCTGTTTGCAGCTAATATTGGCTGCAGGCATTTAGGAAAGAGGTAGCAAGTGTGCTAGAAAAATCTTACTCTCAGTTCTCACTAAATTCCTTGTTAAAAGTCCCCTGGGAGTTTTGGAATAGCATCTCAAAAGATGAGATTCGATGATGAAACTATTTGCAATTGTATTCAAAATCACATTTTACCCTTTCAGGTAAATCTATTGATTTCTTATATATTTATTTGCTTGTCTCCTCAATGACAAAGTATCTCATGGGTTGTATTGTTAAAGTAGCCATACTAGCCAGGTGTGGTGGTCCACTCCTGTAATCCCAGGACTCACAGAGGCCGAGGCAGGAAGACTGCAAGTTTGACCCTGCCTGAGCAATTGAGCAACTTACTGAAACCCTGTCTCAAAAATGTTTCAAAACAGACTGGAGATGTAGCTCAGTACAAAGGCTATGAGTTCAATTCCTAGAAATAAAGTACACACAATCTTTTCTCAAGCACAGGCTATTTTGCATGATCAGCACAAACATTGCAGACATTACTTCAAAAAACATACTTCCCCTTTTCTTTAGTTTCAAAGCTTATGTCAAGACTGAAACCTTTTGGAATGGAAAATGATGTCAATGTAAACCTTAAACTGAGCCTCACTGATTTTTCTTTTTAGCTAAAAAAGAAATGTTTCCAAATTATTTACAATTTGAGACAACTCGAATTCATATTTCTGCTTTTTAAAATTAAATTCTAAGACAAGCTAAAAGTTCTACTTTTGTTTCCAGAACAATCACTTGTTCTAAACACTCATATATAAAACAAGAAGTGTTTTCAGGTCCAATTCATTGGACAAGTAAGATATTATTGGGCCATCTCATCATAACCCACCACAATTATCTCTTACCCTTTTGTCACTAAGAAAAAAGTAGAAGTCAAACTGCTTTGTGACCTAGAGTTCAATTTAACATCATTTTGCATTAATATCTTCTGTTTTCTTAGAATGTGGAAGATGATATAGAAGGTAATAAGGAAACCCTATATTTTTCTCACTAGATGTCATAAACAACATTTCTATTTTGTTAGTGCTATTAATTTCAGTAATAAGGCATGCTAGGAAGTATTTTTATAGAAAATAATAATCTAAGAAAAAATGAACATATTTTCTAGATTTTTATATCTTAGATTATGTCTAAGAAAACAATTTTGAAAGGCATCAGGGAGTTTGAGTTTCCTGAAGAAATATTTTTCTTGAAAAAGCAAGAAAGGACCTAACGGAACACTTAGCGTCACCCCCGTCTCGCTTTTCTTCCTGCCATCTATTGAATTTATATGATGCGCAAAGTCAGACATTAACAGAGATACAGCTTTCTCCAGAATCATAAGGAAACAAACTAGAAACTTCATTAACATTTTATGAAGCAGGTTGGATGTAGCTCAGTGGCCGAACAATAGCCTATCAGGGGTGAAACCCTGGGTTCGCCCCACAGCATGAAGGGAAAACCTAGCATAAATAATTTGCAAATGAATCACTTAGTATTTAAGGATACAAAAATGTTTTCTTAAGCTGCTGTCTAAGAGGGACAGGAGGACCCAGAAATGGAGACGATCCTGGTTTACAGATTAATTAAGCAGAAAGTTCAAGCACTTTTATTCATGCAAAAGTGGAAAAGACGTCCTTCAGATAACATCCCTCTGTGTTAGAGACATCTCCCATAGGAGACAAAAGCAAACAGTGCACCTGGAGCTTCACACTGACACTGTAAATAAGTTTTGCTGTTTTATGCCAGAGCTAGGTTTTCTAGTTGTTGATTGCCAGAGTGTTTCCTCGGCACCGTGACGTGAGAGCCGCCAGCTGAGGCCAGTGTGATAATGGTCAGCGTGCTGGTCACAGGTGGCAAAGCGAGCTGGGAATAACACAGACGGTGCGGGGCGGTCACCAACAGCTGCAAACCTCCTCGTCAGCCCGGAGAACAGACAGATCTGCTAGGGAAATCTCTGAAACTAAAACTACCTTGACTGTCATCTTATGTACATGGATCTATACCTTTTGAGTTGGACTGCTCTTTTTTATAAAGTTATATATACTATTACTTATTATACATTCTAAAATCCTTAATTTCTAAATGAATAGGCTACCTTCTTTTATGTTCAGAAATAGAAATATAAAAAAAGAAAGAAAACACTACTTATTTACTTTTAAATTGAGTTTATTGATACATTTTACATATACTTTATGATCACATTTAACATTAAAAATTTGTACCTGTACATGACATCATGATTCTCACTTTTTTCCCTTTCCCCTGCCCACTCTATCACCTCCAAACCCCTGTATACATAAGCTTTGTTTCCATTTTTTGTTTTTACTATCAAAATCAGTATACCACATTCTGCATGGTTTTTGCATATATTCACTCATTCAACTAGCTTTATTGATTGACTAGCATAGGTCTAACTTTTTTCTTTTACTTTGAAGATATAAAAACATGTAAGACACACTGTTACTACCCTCAAGAAGCCTAGCCCGGTTAGGGACACGGAGGAGCCACAGCAAGTTAACAGCGACACAGGTTGATGTGAAGCCACATGGGTCACATGGGCAGAGGCTAAGTGGGGGAGCTTAGTCAGAGAGGCAGGCGGAGTAATAAAAGGGCGTTTTCTCAATGAAGAAACTGAGTTTTATTGTATTGCTGAGGGTTACTCAGGTAAAAGCATTTATGGTGAGGGGAAGGGAAGGGAGTATGAGTCAGGTAGAAATAAGACCCTGAGCAAAGCTTTTGACAAATGAGTCAACTCCGAGGAAGGACTAAATGGAAATGAGAAATGAAGCCAAAACATGTTTGCTGAGCACCCCTGTGATCCCAGGACTCTGGAAGTTCAGATCAGGAGAGTCACAGTCCAGGTTCGACAGAGCGACTTACTAAGATGCTGCTGGCAAGGAAAAAAATTTTTAAAACCCTAAAACCCAAACCACTACACTGGACTTCCACTCTAAGAGAAAAATAGAAATTCCACCTTCCCCTTTCTAATCCTGGAAATTACCCCAGAGAAGATCTGCTCTCTTTTTCAGCAAAATCAGGAGAAGGCTAAATCCTGGGAGAAATGGAGAAAAGGCTGACAAGAACGCTCGGAGATAAAGTAGAGTTCAGCCGCGGGGAGGGGAACGGGGGACTCGCTTTAGGGCCCAGGAACAATCAGCAAAATTCCCTTCTCAACGCAGAAGGGCACACTGGGAAATAAAAACCTCACTTCCTGATTTGTGATATGCAGATAGCAGAGAA
>PVIR01039887.1:0-13646 GCA_004026965.1 Petromus typicus
TGGGTACTGTGTCTCTCACTGGCGTGGACGTACCCTGAGCACAACTTCCTATGGTTTTCGGTAGACGGAGCAACCTGCTCCTCACCTGTGCCACTGGGCGTACCCTCACCGTGCCTTGCTCTCCCTGCACGACAGGCTGCATGGTGCCTGCCCATTCCTTGGGCACACTCGAGAAGCCCGGGAGTGGGAAATGCCTCTCCTCTGAGCTGAAGGGAAGAGAGAACAGAGCGTCCTGGGGTGCCCTTCCTCAGGGACACAAATATGTCATTTGTCCCGCGTTTCCTTGCAGCTTTGCGAGGCTGCCCCTTCCTGCTCCCTGTAACACCTCCAGCTGCAAAGCCAGCAGCTTGGCTCCACCCCTTACTCTCTGCTCCTTCTCCCAACTTCCGGCACTCTTCCCCACCTTCCAGCCTTCTGTTCCCTAGAAATATGCCTTTTATATGTGTCTTTTCAACTTTTAAAATGTTGCTCATGTCTACCCATGTACTTGAAGAAAATTAGAGATGACTTTTCACACAAATGTTCACACCATACATTTTATTCATTTGGGCTTTCACATTTTATTCATTTGGGGTAGTTTCTGTTTTTTCCTGTATTTCATCTGGTGTAACTTGCTCTTAGTAATGACCATGTAATACACCACTACAGTCAGATCTACCATAATTGAACACGCCTCTATTTATAAACATTATGGTTATTTCCAATTTTCTTTGTTGCAGATGACACTGAAATGAATGTTGTTGAGTTCTAGATTGGACTTGATAGATAAGACATATGGACATTTCTACTTTACAAAGATACCATTACACAGTCTTACAAAATCTCCTACAAATTCACACTCCTACAGCTGTCATGGATTCCTAGGCCTCTCCTCTCCTCTGCTCTCATCTGCTCCCCTTCCCTCCCATCCTCCCCTTTTCTACCCTCCTCTTCTTCTCTCCTTCCCTTTCCTCTCTGTTTTTTTGCCTCCCTCCATTTCTTCTTTCCTTTCTTCTTCTTTCTTTTCATTTCTCATTTTTACTGTCTTGTCTTTTTTTGGATAGGGAATCAGTATGTATCCAAGTCCAGCTTTGAATCACTATGTAGCTCATACCCAAGATCCACCTGCCCTTAAGTCACCTCATTGCTGGGATTACAGGTTTCAGTCCTCTTTTTATTGCTATGTAAATATTCAGGACTGTAGTATGTGTGTAGAACATTTAATATATATATATTTCATATATGTGTAACAATGTGTAAGTACTTACTACTGTCTAACCATATCTCATGCTGTTTTTTCCCTTACTTAGTGTTGGTGCCTGGACTTCCTGCCTCTCTGACTTCCTCTGCAGTTTAACTGGAGCAAGTCAACACATTTGCACCAGGACTCTCCTTTTTTTAGTTTTGTGGGCTGGTTAACAAACATCACCCTTGTGAACAGCATGTCTTCGTGTGTATGGGAGTTTGATAGTAAGGTTATTCCCATTGGGTACATTGGCCTTTGGAATGCTCACTATAGTATCAGGCAAAACATCTTTGGCATAGTGGCTGATAGTCAAATACTGAGCAACATTCTCAAGGGGTGACACCAGGCATTTGAATTTGAATGTGCAAAAAGCCTATAATCAATTTGGTGATTTCTGCAGTCAACAGCCCTCATTTTTGGTATAGTGGCCTTTTGGTTAGCAGGCTGGAGCCCAAATATCCACAATCCTTGTGAAATCTTGGCCCTCTTCCATTTTATTTGCTCCACCTGTGTGGCTCTGGCTATGGGCTGGAACCACATCATGGATTTCTCTGGATGAAGCACCTTTGATTTTGCATCCAGGTTTCCTATTGGTAAAGACATGGTGACCAAGAAACACTTTTACATGCTCCCAGCAGGGATGATTGCTGCAACCTTAAGCCTCCTCAGTGCCATGCTATGTTTTGGAGCCATGAGCTCCAAAAAGTGCAATTTGATGATACCAGTGGATATTCCCTAAGGAAAGCTCCAAACAGAATTGTTACGTGTAGTGTAGGTTGCTTGAGGAATCCACCACCTACATGGCATAGTGGAGTGATTTAGTCCTCATGACAAACAAAACATATGCATTTGGTTATTCAGTCTGTGTCTCAAGGTCCTGCTGTCTATTTGGTCAGTCCATTTCTTCTGTGAAGGGTTTCATTTCTGGAAGTTTTCAACCCAACACTTCTTGTGTACATGGTAGAAAAGTCTACAAGCAGGAAGTGTGCAGGCTGGTATGTGTCAGGTCACATCAGTGACTTGATCCAACTCTAGGCTTGCCCCCATGTGTGCACGTAGACTGCCGTGTGCATGCAGAAAGTCCGCATTCTCAGAGCTTAGAGGTTGATTAGATGTACTCATTGCTGAAGTCAGAGCAAGTTTTCAGATTTTCTGTACTGTCATGTAGGAGAGATAAATGCATCCACATTTCTGTACTGGCATTATATTAGATTCTGAATGTAAATGAATGTTTTTATTCATCCTTAAAAGGGAATCAGGAAAAGCTCTTAGTAGGGATTCACATTTATTCAGAGGTAATATAAACTGAAGGATCAGAGAAGCAAGAAAGCTGCACTGTGCTGCAACAGAACACCATTCAGGACTGCTGTGAGGCAACACCTTCGCAACAACAAGCTAAACATTGCAGTGAATGCTAAATTATCTGTGTTGATTATCCATGTTGAAACATTACCAGTGTCTCAGTTTCACTTTGTAAATTCAGCCTCAATTCTGTTCAAAAGTGCATAAATTCAACAAGTTTTTTTCTCCCTTGTTGAAATACCATCCACATCTTATGGATGGTTGAATCAGTTCACATAAAGTTCTACATATAGAACACTTCCAATTTACTGGCTCTTGGCCTTCAGTCTTGAAAGTGATAGGTTATTCCCATTTCTCCAGCCTGTTTTCCATACCCTACCTCCTGCAACAGATAGAAATGACAGTCACATAAATATATTAATATAGTTACTGATTTTGAAGTATATAGCTAAAAATAGAAATCAGATTTTATAGTATGACTAGTTTACCACAGTAAAATGAATATTCTGTATGAATTTAAGACACCAAAGAAATTAATGAGCTAAAATAGGAGGGGTTTATTTCAGATTTAAGCTGATAGAAACTCAACTGGACTTGTGTCTGAAAGAATGAGAAGCCACACAACACTAGAAGCAAGAAGCAAGTAAGTATCAGAAACAATAAAAGGGAATAAGTTATTCCCTTTTTATCTTAGCCTTCTTAATTATGACCTTCTTATCTTAGCCTTGAAGAGAAATAGGGACTTGTCCCATGATATCAGGATGGCATAAAATTAGTTTATAACCTTTGGTTGTGTATTGTATCAGTCACAGGATAAGATGCTACATCCTAAAGGCAAGAGCAGTCAGGAGATGGAGTGCTTGGGGCATTTCTCTTAACACTGGAGATGACATAGGGTTGAATTCTTGAGGAAGGGGTTGTGAGGAGAAAAGGGAATATTTTTGTTTCAGAGGTTTACTTTTTCTGAAATTCTGTCTCAAATATGTAAACAATAAAGGTATAAATGATAGTAACCAGTGATAATGTCTTGCACAACCTAGTAATGGTATGATGCACTCACTTGGGACAGCAGGATAGGCTGCTATGTATGACTCTTGCCAGAGTTCTAACTGGCTTTTCATACCATCCCTTTTAGAAACCAGGAGCTCTCACCTATACCGTGCACCTCTTCCTGCTGTTTCCATGCTACCCACAATCTAACCTTAGCTCATTTCCATTTTCCTGGTTCTAAGCATTCAGCTTACTGTTATTGCCATAACTGTCATAACTGCTGGTGCTGGCACTCATTGTGAATCTTGCTTCACTGGTAGCTTTTGGGAGAGCATATTTACTTATGAACCAGTAGGAGCTCTGTTACTCACTCAGAAGTCTTCTTTTCTCAGTTTACCTGTTGTATCTCAAAAATATTACTTCATCACACATTATTCAAAGATAAGAACAGTTACAGAAAGACAGTTGAGACTTGACTCTCTGAAGACTCAGAGATCCTTAGGGGCTTGAAGACACTAATGCCCATATGCTGAACCTTGTTGGTGATCTTCTTGACATCCCCACCCTTCTTGTCTTTCACCCATGGCCTCACCTCCTCCCTAACCGTGCTCATACCATGCAAGCCCCTGTGCTCACAGAATTCCCTTATTAGGCAAGACCCTAGATTAAACCAATAGACCCTCACCCCTTCTCAGCCCCCACCGTGCTCAGTACTTGCCATGAAAACAAACAGTCCAATTAAAGCTGGAAGAGTTTCAGAAACCTTCTCCTGGGTCTGCATCATGACTCTGTGCCTCACCTTCCCTGACTGGGAACCCCACTATACTTCACAAAAGCAACAAAAGGCGATAGCCATGTATAAATGTCAGAATTAGCATCTACCTAGATATAAGTTAGTTTGGAGAGGCCACCAATCACCACACAAAATCTAAAATCTCAGTAGAATCCTTTGTTTTCCATAGTCATTTTCATAGTGAGGAATTCATCCCAAGAAGATAAACTGAGATATATACAAAGATTTTAGTGCAAAGTCCTAATGAGATACACCTGTCTTGCAAGCACAAAGGCCTGAGTTCAATCCTCAGAAACCACCTACAATACTGGGCATAAAGACTCATGCCTAGCTGCAATCAACACCACATACCACATGCCGGTATGTGGTGGCTCATGCTTGTATTCCCAGCACTTGGCAGGCAGAGGCAGGAGGATTGCTGTGATCTGAGTTGGAGCCTGAGCTCAGGGCCAGCCTGAACTACAAAGCAAGACCCTGTCTCAAAAACAAACAAACAAACAAACAAACAATTAGAAACTTCAGTACAGTATTTTACATTTTTTATTGAAATTTTTATTGCTACATTACATATACATATCATAATTGCACTCCACAATGAGGATTTGTACTAGTATAAGACACAACTTAATTCTCACTTTTTCCCATAGCCCTACCCACCCTACAACCCCCCTATATACATAAAATTTGTTTCCTTTCTTTTTTGTTATAATCTCATTATTTTTCCCCCTTCACCCTATTTCACTTTGAGTATTTTCTATTTCATAATATATAACATACAATTCTAGGAATCATTTACATGTTTATTTTCTCATACCAGAGAAAGGATGCCATATTTACCTATCTGGGACCTTTTTATTTCACTTATAAGGATATCCTCAAGGTATGTCCATTTAAGTAGAAATGATTCAAACTTATCATTTTTTATGGCAGGGTAATACTCCATTCTGTGGAAAAGCCACAGCTTTTTTATCTATCAACTGGAGTTGATGGACACTTGGGTTGTTTCCAAGATGTAGCAATCACAAACTGGGCTGCTATAAACATGGGTGCACATATGTCACTGTGATATGAGTCTTTTAATTCTTTTGTGTATATACCTAACAGGGTGATGGCTCAGTCAAATGGGACCTCCAATCCTTGCTTTTTGAGGAATCTCCAAACTGATCTCCACAGGAGTTGTATGAATCTACAGTCCCACCAACAGTGGAGAAGGGTTCCCTTTTCTTCTCAGCCTCACCAATATTTGTTGCTGGCTAGTTCTGACATGGCAGCCACCATTTTTTGTGAAGTGAGATGAAATCTCAGTGTAGTTTTCATCTGCGTCTCTCAAATGACTAAAGATGTTGAGCATTTCTTCATATGCTTCTTAGCTGCTCTTACTTCTTCCTCTGAAAAATATCTGTTCATTTCAGATGCCCATTTTTGAATTGGGTCATTAAATTTGGGTGGGCTGATTTTTTTGAGCTCTTTATATATTCTAGATAGTAACTCTTTATCTGAGGAACAGTTGGTAAAGATTTTTTGCCACATTGTTGGTTGCCTTTTTGCTCTGTTGTGGTTTCCTTTGCTGTGAAGAAGCTTTTTAAAAGAATAAGGTCCCACTTGCTTATTTCTTCTGCCAATTCCTGTGCTATAGAGGTTTTGTTCATGAAGTCTTTCCTTAAGCCAGTGTCTTCAAGAGTTTTACCTAAGCTGTTCTGCAGCAGGTTTAGAGTGTTTGTTTTAACATTTAGTTTTCTTATCCACTTTGATTTTAGCTTGGTACACAGTGAAAGAGCTAGATCTAGTTTTAGTCTTTGGCAAGTTAAAGCCCAGTTTTTCCAGCACCATTTGTTAAAGTGGCTATCTTTCCTCCATTGAGGATTTTGCCTCCTTTGTCAAAGATGAGGTGGCTCAGTGTATCTGGAAGGAGTAGTTTCTGGATCTTCTAGTCTACTCCTTTGATCCTCGGGTCTGTTACTTTTCCAGTACTGTGCAGTTTTTATCATGTCTCGGTAGCTTTATAGTATAGTTTCAGGTTTGGGGTTGTAATACCCCCTACCATGTCCCTGTTGCTTAGAATTGCTTTTGCTATTCTAAGTCTTTTGTGGTTCCAGATGAAAGTTTGGATTTTTTTCTCTAGCTCTGTGAAATATGCTATTGGGATTTCAATCGGGATTATGTTGAATCTGTATAGTAGCTTTGGGAGTATAGCCATTTTCATGATATTGGTTCTTCCCAGGAGCAAGGTATATCTTTCCATTTTTTGATATCATCTTCTATCTCTTTTTTCAGAGTGCTATAGTTTTCAGAGTAGAGGTCTTTCACCTCCTTTGTTAGATTGATGCCTAGATTTTTTATTTATTTATTTATTTTTGGATGCTATTGTGAAAGGGACTGACTCCCCAATTTCTATCTAAGTGGATCTACTGTTTGTGTATACAAAGGCTATTGATTTTTCAACATTGACTTTGTAACCAGCTAAGTGGCTAAAACTGGTGATTAGGTCCAGCAGTTTTTTAATTGAGTTTTTAAGACCCTCTAGATAGAGTATCATGTCATCAGCAAATAATGACAATTTAACTCCTTCTTTTCCTTTCTTTCTCTTGCCTGATTACTATGGCAAATATTTCCAGAACTATATTGAACAGAAGTGGTGAGAGAGGACATCCTTGTCTTTTCCTGATCTTAGTGTGAAAGGTTTCAATTTCTGACCATTTAGTATGATGCTGGCTGATGTTTTCTCGTAGAAAAAATGTTTTCTGCTGATGTTTTCTCTTTTATGAGTTGGAGATACAGAT
This sequence comes from Petromus typicus, assembly GCA_004026965.1. Lineage (NCBI taxonomy): Eukaryota > Metazoa > Chordata > Mammalia > Rodentia > Petromuridae > Petromus > Petromus typicus. Next base: position 7,091 of record PVIR01039887.1, read on the forward strand.
CCTCTATTCCAATCTTCTGTAGGGTTTTGAACATAAATGGGTATTTTGTCAAACACTTTATCTACATCAATTGAGATGACCATATGGTTTTTGTCCTTCAGCCTGTTAATGTAGTGTATAACATTTGTTGATTTACATATGTTGAACCATTTTTGCATCCCTGGGATGAATCCAACTTGGTCAGGGTGTATAATCTTTTTGATAATTCTCTGTATTCTGTTTGCCAGGATCTTATTGAGGATTTTTGCATCGATATTCATTAGAGATATTGGTCTGTAGTTCTCTGTTTTGGTTGGGTCTTTCTCAGCTTTTGAAATCAGGGTAATGGTTGCTTCCAGGAATGAGTTTGGGAGTACTGCTTCCCCTTCAGTTTCATTAAAGAGTTTAAGAAGTAAAGGCACTAACTCTTCTTTAAATGTTTTATAGAATTCAGCAGTAAAACCATCAGGTCCAGGGCTTTTCTTTGTTAGCAAATTTTATATTACATTTTCAATTTCACAGATTGATATTGGGGTATTTAACATTTCTATATCTTCTTTATTCAGTTTTGGGATTCATGTGTGTCTAGAAATCTATCCATTTCTTCTACATTTTCCATTTTATTGAAGAAAACATTTTCAAAGTAGGTCTTTATTATCCTCTGGACTTCCTCTGGGTTGGTAGTGATTTCTCCATTCTCATTCCTAATAGCATAGATATGAGCCTTTTCCTTTCTTTGTTTAATGAGGTTGACCAAGGGTCTATCAATTTTGTTTATCCTCTCAAAGAACCAACTTTTCGATTCATTGATATTTTGAACTGTTCTCTTGGTTTCAATTGCACTAATTTCTGCTCTGATCCTTATAATTTCTTTCCTAGTGTGAGCTTTGGGTTTGTTTTGCTCCTCTCTTTCTAGTCACTTGAGGTTCAGCATTAAATTATTTATTTGAGCTTGCTCTGTTTTATGGACGTACACCTTCACTGTTATGAATTTTCCTCATAGAACTGCTTTCATTGTGTCCCATAAATTTCTATATGTTGTATTACGGTTATCATTTAGTTGTAAGAACTGTTCAGTTTCTTCTCTAATTTCTTCTGTGACCCACTGGTTGGTCAGCAGAGTGTTGTTCAGTTTCCATGTGTTTGTGTGGATCTTGCATGGATCCTTTGCTATTCAGCTCCAATTTCAGGGCACTATGGTCCGATAGTATACAAGGGATAACTTCAATCCCTTTATATTTGCTTAAACCTGTTCTATGAATGAGCACATGGTCTATTTTGGAGAATGATCCATGAGCAGCTGAGACAAATGTAAATTGACTTTGTAGGGAATACTGTGTAGGCATCTATTAAGTCCATTTGCTGAAGAGTCTGGTTGAGCTCCAGTATTTCCTTATGGACTTTTTGTTCAGTCGATCTGTCTCTTTGTGATAGTGGGGTATTGAGGTCCCCTACTGTTATTGTATTGGAGTTTATCTTTTTTTCCATGTCTGTTAATGTTTGATTTATATAGTTAGGTGAATTAGAATTTGGAGCATAGATATTTAAGATTGTGATTTCTGTCTCTTGGATTTTTCCTGAACTAAAAGATAGTGCCCATTTTATCTCTGTCTATACTTCTGGCTTGAAGTCTATTCTGTCTGCAAATAAAATTGCCACTCCTGCTTTCTTGCTGTTTCCTGTCTCATGGAGTATTGTTTTCCATCCCTTTACTCTCAGTCCATAGGTTTCTATCTGAATTAGGTGCGTTTTTTGTATGCAGCAGATTGTAGGATCTTGGTTTTTGATCCACTCTGCCAGTCTGTGCCTCTTAATTGGCGCATTGAGTCCATTGACGTTAATGGTTATGACTGATACAGGCAAATTTAGTGCTGGTATGTTTTCCTGTTCTTGGATGTGTTAGTCTACTTTTACACTTTTCCCATCAGTTTCTTGTTGGATCTCATGGGTTGATTCAGTTAGGTCTCATGGATTTGTAACTTTCCTTATTTTCCTCCAAGATATTCTTTAGAATGTCTTAGAGCAAAGGTTTTATATTTGTGAAGTTTTTCAGGTGTTCTTTGTCATGGAAGTATCTTATTTCCCCATCAATTTTGAAGGATAGTTTGGCAGGATACCTCAGTCTGGGTTGAAAGTTGTTTTGCTTTAGCGCTTGGAAGACTTTACTCCAGGCTGTTCTTGAATTGAGTGTTTGAGTTGAGAAGTCCGCTGTCATCCTGATGGGCTTCCCTTGGAATGTAACTGTTTTCTTTTCTCTGGCTGCTTTCAGGATTTCATTCTTTTTTTGCATATCTGGGACTTTTATGATGATATGCCTAGGTGTCAATTTTTTCATGTCACGGGCATGTGGCATTCTGTATGCTTCATATATTTGTATGTCCAGTTCTTTCTCTTTTTCTGTGAAGTTTTCTGCCATTATCTCTCTGAATAGCTTTTGGATGTCTTTAGTATTGTCTCCTGCTTCCTCATGACTCTAATCAATCTTATGTTATTCTTCTTTGAATCATCTAGGAGCTGTTGGATTGAGTTTTCATTATTGTTTGCTTTTTTCCATAGATTATGCCTTTCCAGTTCATTGGTTGAGATCCTGTCTTCTATGTCTGAAATTCTGCCAAATTCATTCTATTGAGCAAACTTTCATATTCTTTCTTAATTTCCTGGACTTCTGCTTGTAGATGTTTAAAAGGTTCCATTGCTTTTGCTATCTTGGATTCTATCAGCTCCATGATTTCCTCTTTAGCTTTATTAATCATCATGTTGACAGTGTCCACTGTCTCTGCTTTCATCTCAGAGATCAGTTCTGATTTCCATTTTACTAGATCTGCTTTCATTACCATTTCCAAGCAATCTGGAGACCGGGCTTCCAACTTCTCTATTTCCCTTCCCCCTGTGTTACTTGGAGGTGAGGATCTTTGTGTCTGAGACTTTGAGTGTTTCCTCATCACTGACCTGCCCTGTTTTCTGGTGCTGTTTGTTTCAAGTCACTTTCCTCCTAATAGTTAAGAACCCTAAAATATCAGTCTTTTGTGGGTTGTTCTTTGCAGTCTGAATTGGGACCTAAAGAAAAACCCCTAGTTCTGGCACACCATATGAGGCACTCAATCAATACAGTCAGAACACCTTCTCCTGTCTGCTTTAGAGGCACGGAGACTATGGTTCCTGAACTGCTACAATGGCACTGTCTGAGGTTGCAATGGGCCCACCTGCTCAGCAATACAGAGTCTCTGGGCTCACTTGTGCAGTTTGCCTGGAGGCCAGTAGGCTGATGGCCCTGTGCAGCTGCAATGTTAGCGGCTGTTTTTCCAACAGGCCCACCTACTCACCTATACAAGCTGACTGGATGTGCTTCTGCAGTTTCTGTGGAGAAAGCCAGACTCTGACCTGCTAACCTCAGTCCCTGGGCGCTCCTCCGGCATGAGCTGGAGGCCAATGAGCTCCAACCCCGGCACAGATTCAGTGACACAGATTCAGTGCTGCAGTCACTGTTTCCCAAGCTTCCCGCTCCTAACCTCAGTCCCTGGGCACTCTTCTGGCGTGGGCCTGGAGGCCACTAAGCTCCAACTGTGGCGCAGATTCCGTAGCATAGTCGCCACTTCCTGAGCCGCCCGCTGCTAAACTCAGTCCCTGGGCGCTCTTCCGGTGTGGGCCTGGGGGCCGGTAAGCTCCAACCCCGGCACGTGGCACAGTCGCCGTTTGCCTAGCCACTCACTGCTAACCTCAGTCTCTGGGCACCCTTCCGGCGTGGGCCTCGAGGCCAGTAAGCTCCAACCCGATTCCAAGAAGTTAATACCTTTTAAGAGAGTGACAATTAGATAGTAAAACTGTAGCTTCTTGATATTGGAATTCTCAGCCTATGGAATTGAATAATAAATGTGTTTTTAAATAAATTACATAAAATATTTTGTTATAATATGTCTAATGGTTAATATAAGGAACATTTAATAATAACAAATAGGCAAGAGATTCAGAAATGTCATTAAATATTTTACCAAAGCACAGGCATGAATAGTAGTAAAAGTAGTGGATCCTTGCAGTTTAGATGAGAAGATGGTAGGAGCTTCCAAAGCAATTAGTACATACATTACTTCATTCAAGTGTGTAGCTGCTATATTTTAAAGTAATATCACGCACATTTCTGACAATGTTGGTGTTTGTATACAGCCTATAAGGGCTCATATAACATTATAGGATATGTACTTATAGTATGTAATTATATGGGAAAATAATTAAACAGGTTTATGCACCATGAGTTTTGCTAATTTTAAGTGAAAATTACTGCAGTTAGGTCAAATGAATCCCTATAGCAAGACAAGTACTAGTCCCATACAAGGAAGTAGAACCATCATGATATATTTCTTACTGGCTTCTAACTACTATTAATGCATAAAATAACATAAAAATTTTTGAGGGAATATTATAATGTGTACCATAACATTTTCAAAAGCAGTCTGTTCAGCCTTTATCAAAATGTTACTCTTTTTTTCCCAGAAATCTCTAAGGTAATCCTGATATCTTATATGGCAATATTAGAATTCAAGAGTTTACAGCACTACAAATAGAAAAGAACACTTCATTAATTCTTGTTTTAAAAATAAAAATATACAATAAATCCAGATTGTATGGTGTTCACAGGTAGATAGATTAATGAAATAGAACCTGAAGGTCTAGAACCATATATTTCATTTCTTTTTATCAGGTTACTAAAATCATTTGATTGGTCATTATTTTTGTTTTTAAACTTTTTTTTTTAAGGTTTTTTTAGACAGGGTTTCACTTTGTGGTTCAGGCTGGCCCTGAGCTCAGCTTCAAACTCACATCACAGCAATCCTCCTGCCTCTGCCTCCCGAGTGCTGGGATTACAGGCGTGAGCCACCATGCCCGGCACTGTGGTGTGTGGTACTGGTTGCTGCTGCGTGTGAGTCTCCACGCCCAGTATGGTATGTGGTTACTGGGGAATCGAACCCGGGTCCTTGTGCTTGCAAGACAGGCGCCGGAACCACTGAGCTAAATCCCCGGCCCTGTTTTTTTTTTTTTTTTAGGTTTTTTGAGACAGGGTCTCGCTTTCTGTGGTTCAGGCTGGCCCTGAGCTCAGCCTCAAACTCACATCACAATCCTCCTGCCTCTGCCTCCCGAGTGCTGGGATGACAGGCGTGAGCCACCACGCCCGGCACTGTGGTATGTGGTACTGGTTGCTGCTGGGTGTGGGTCTCCACACCCAGTATTCTTATGTGGTTACCGGGGAATCGAACCCAGGTCCTTGCGCTTGCAAGACAGGCGCCGGAACCACTAAGCTAACTCCCCGGCCCTGTTTTTAAACTATTGATCAGTCATTTAAAAGAAATGTGGCTGAGACAAAAACATTAAAATGGAAATGTAAGGCGCTTTTTATATGTGTTATGAATTAAAAACCTTCTTCTGATAAACAATTAATAAATATATATATTTTTTTCTTTTTTTTTTGAGACAGGGTCTCTCTTTGTGGTTCAGCCTGGCCCTGAGCTCAGCCTCCAACTCACATCACAGCAATCCTCCTGCCTCTGCCTCCCGAGTGCTGGGATTACAGGCGTGAGCCACCACGCCCGGCACTGCGGTATGTGGTACTGGGTGCTGCTAGGTGTGAGTCTCCACACCCAGTATGGTATGTGGTTACCGGGGATCAAACCTGGGAATTGCACTTGCAAGACAGGCGCCGGAACCACTGAGCTAACTCCCCAGCCCAATAAATATTTTCTTGTTCCATAGGCTTTCTTCAGTTTTTTGAAAGAGTTATTTGAATTATAAATATTTTCTTGGTAGCTTATGGATTTTATTGCATTCTAAGAAACTATTATATACCTAAATTATAGATCTATTCAACAACTATAAGCTAAATTTTGTATAACGTGAAATCAATATTACTCAAAGTTCTCTAGAGAAATGAATTAATAAGATCCAGTTGTAAAAATAAAACATTTGTTCTGAGAACTGGCATAAAGAATTATCAAGGGCAAAAGTATACCTCCTGAGATCAATTTGGAGATTCCTCAAAAACTACAATTAGAGGTGCCATTTGACCCTGCCATTCCTCTGCTCGGTATATAACACAAAAAATTTAAAGATTCATATCACAGTGACATATATGCACCCATGATTATAGCAGTTCAGTTTGTGATTGCTACATCTTGGAAACAACAAAATGTTCATCAAATGGAGACAGAATTAAAAAGTTGTAGTTCTTCTCCAGAATGGAGTATTACTCTTACATAAAAAATGACAAATTTGAAGCATTTATACTTACATGGACATATGTTGAGGACATTCTCATAAGTGAAATAAATAGGTCATAGATGTGTAATATCATATCATTTTTCTGATATGAGAAAATGAAGATGTAAATGAGTTCTACAATGTGTGAAATAGAAAACTGAAAGTGTAATGGAGTAAAGAGGGAAAAACTGAGATTATAACAAAAAAGAACGGAAACAAAGCTTATGTATGTAGAAAGTGGGGTGGTACGGTGGGTAGAGATAAGGGAAAAATGAGAATTAAGTTGTGTCATATACTAGTTCAAATTCCCTTTTTTTTTTTTTTTTTTTTT
>PVIR01039889.1:0-13633 GCA_004026965.1 Petromus typicus
ATTTTGGGGGAATTTTGAAGAAAAAATTTCTGTAGTCTTAACCAAAACTCTTCCCAGTCTCTCATAGCTGCCTTGGAAAGGTGCTGGGTCATCCAGTTCAACATCTGTGCAGGTTTAATCCCTTGCTGCGCATGTTCCGGCAGTTCAGGGGAAGAAAAGACACGTGGTTTCCCCAGCGTGTTGAGCAGTACTGTAAAATGCCTGACTTGGACTGCCTTGGCCTCTGTTGCAAGGATGTGACAGTGTATTAATGTTCACTTTTGAATCCTTGTCGCCCTAGTGTTGGCAACTAAATATACACTAAATTTTTCTATCTGAATTGTTAAGGTTGTTTTTGTTGTTGAAGTTTTAGTGTTTCTCTTCTTGAACACTAGCTGTTATTTTGCCGGGTAGTGGAAAGTCTACCAGTCCTGAGTGCTGTCTGAGGAGCCAGGCTGCGGTCCTCAGCTCCCCCCAGGTGGCCAGATCCTGTCATGTAGCAGTTGGAGGTGCTCCGTGGTGGCACAGGTGGGTTATGAGGGTCACTCTTCCACTCGCTTGTGCCAGGCGTGTGCAGCACATTTAATAGGGCAAGACAGATGGTATAGCTCAAACCAAAATGATGCAGAAGGAGAGAAAGTGAAAAAAAAAAAAAAAGAAAAAAAGAAGGCATTTGATTTTCTAATTCACATTTTGGAAGTGAATCTTAGCCCCTCTGACTGACTAATAAATGCAGTGTTGCTATCAGGCCTGAATCCGTTAACGTCTGTTTGAACAGATTAACTGAGTAATCGGCAGGAAGCAATCTTTTCCTTTATGGATGCTGTCCCAAACTTCGTGGGGTCTCTCCAGATCTGAAAAAGTTGGAGCCATTGGAAGACAAAAGAAAAAAATAGATCTAGGTCTCTCAGTGTAAGGTGTACCACTTATAGCACATACCAAAGAACAGAAAAATTCCAGATTTTATTCTTGAACTGCAGTATATATTTATGCATATGTGTGTGTGTGTGTGTGTGAGAGAGAGAGAGAGAGAGAGAGGAAGAGAGAGAATGTGAATATCTGGTGAAGTATTGTGATAACAATTAATCAGTCTTTGTACAGCTGCTTCCTGACATTTCTGCAAATTGTTGTGGAAAAATTAATGAAGGTTAGATCAGTAATGGTTTCAACTGTGGCCAGTGGAAAGTATGACAGTGTTTCCATCAGCAATTAAGTTGGGCTGCTTTCTTTTTTCTATAGGGGAAGTGGTGCGGTGCGTTCTCCACAGGAAATGGAAAGGGCAGCTCAAGGCGCACACCGCAGGTATGCAGGAGCCCGAGAGCCTCTGAGAGCCGAGAGCTCCAGAGAGCGCTCAGAGCGCGGCTGCCTGGCTGACACCGCACATTTGCATCTCGAGCCAGGGAGGCTTTGCTGTAAGGCCTAGAGAAATACAGTTTTAAAGGCAGTGAGAATGTTGGAGTACTGTTCATTCACTACTTCTGAAAGGGAGCCAGAAGATGAATCTAAACTTTGGGAGCCAAAAAGTGGAGCTTATGACAAACAGAAAGTGAAACTCACCTATTTAATTTTATTTTTGAAGCTGAAGGTAGTTTAGTACAGGCCTCGTTCACATCCTGTGTAACCCTATGGGATTTTCCCCGGTAGTAGTTAGAAAGTTTCCCATAGGGTCACACAGGATGTGAATTAAAGTAAACACTTAACAGGCGCGATGAAAAGGAAATTAGCTTTCTAAATGATCCTTTCACTGTTAACATCCTGAGTAGTTATTAGAAACCTGGGCAAGGGTCACTTCAGTGTTTCATGTACAAGTTGTTACATTATTAATAGACTGTATTAATCTTTGCTATTACATATGAAACGCGTTTCCTCATGTATGCTGCTAAATTTTGTGTGAGTATTTCTGCTCCTTCTGAGAAACATTCCAAGACCTAACAAAACTGTCCACTAGTGATTTTTAGCACTTTTGAAAGGAAAAATTCACTGGTCTGTTGAGGATTCATCAAAAGCTCCTGACCATTTTTTTCCAGATAAATTAATAAGGGCATCCATAACATTTTAAATATGGGGTTCTTTTGCCACAAATCTCTTGGACTTTAGGCATTTCTCAATAGCCTGAAGCTTTTTATAGACAAATAGAAAATTGTACATTCATCTATAGAATGTAAATTTATTATAAGTGAAGATTGTATTAGAGGTACATTTTAAGGAACTCTGCAGCAGTGATGTCCTTAACCCCTTTTCTGCCTGAGAAGTGCCCCTTATCTTTTTGGTTGGCAGCTTGTATGCAGACAGGGCATTCAAAGCAGTGCTGGGAACCAGTTGTGTGACACTACAAGTCAGTCGCCGTCCTGCCTCAGTTTTACTTTCTTACAAATGGTGACAGGAATGATAAGTTAGTAGATGATATTTATATCCCTTCCTTCCTCCTTTGAGAAAAGTCTTGCAATATCACTTTCTTACAACACTTCAAAGCAGACCACCCATTCTTTTGTCCTCAGTGTGCCTACTGTTTTGCCTTGTAAATTTCTTTACTCTTAAAACTATATTGTCTAGGACTGGAGATTTAGCTCAGTGATTCTGGTATCTGCCTTGCAAGTGCAAGGTCCCAAATTCGATCCTCAGTGACCACATAACCACAGTGCAGGGCAGGGTGGCTCACACCTGTAATCCCGGCATTTGGGAGGCAAAGGCAGGAGGATTGCTGTGAGTTCGAGGCTTGTCTGGGCTACATAGTGAGTTCGAGACCAGCCTGAACTACAAAAGTGAGAGCTTGTCTCAAAACAAAACAAAATGAAACAAAACAAAACAAAAGAAAACAAAAATCTTTACTAGATAGGATAAAAAAGAGGAAGTATAAGATACAGTTATTAAAATACAGATAATCAAGTTAAGTTTTATATTCAGAAGATTTGTAATAGGGTGCAAGTTCAAGCTGAGAGAAATACTTTTGGAATTTTAAATTTTCTAGAATTAAATTAGATCATGTATATAAAATTCACAGTGCAATGCCTGACAGAGTACTCCAAAATAATATATTAGAATCATAATTTTTTTTTGAGGCAGTGTCTCACTTTGTAGTTCAGCCTGGCCCTGACCTCAGGATGTAGCCCAGGCGACCCTTGAACTCACAGCAATTCTCCTGCCTGTGCCTTCCGAGTGCTAGGATTACAGATGTGACCCACTATGGCCAGCATTGTGCTATTTGGTACTGATTGTTGGTGGGTATGAATCACCACGCCTGGCATTGATGTATGTGTTACCGGGTATCGAACCCTGGACCTTGGGCTTGCAAGGCAGGTGCTAGAACCACTGAGCTAAATCCTTGGCCCTAGAATCATAATTATTAATGTAATCTGTTGACTGGAAGTCCCATTACTGAAATTCTTAAAGGTTAGTCTGTGGTAGTGATGTTGACTTCTTTATCTTTTATCTTGAAGTCTGGTTTTAACATTTCAAATATGCACACTTGTTCCTGTAAAAGGAATCAGGGATCATTTATTTGACAATTCAGAGGATAATTTTCCTATCTTATTAAACAACAGTTTTCTGTTGCATTCAAACTTTCTCCTCTTTACCATTATCTGTTAGTTTTCTTGACTCTAATCATCCTCCTCTGACATTTCCACCACCTGTCACTTCTTCCTTCTGCATATCCGTCATTGTTTCTGTCTCTCCATCAGCCCACTAAGTGTTTGCAGTGTGGAATTCTGCCATAGGACTTTGCTGGGATGTGAATGTGTTGGGAAATGGGGTCAATGGCAAAGGCTCAGGTCCCGAGGGCCCTGTCATTGTAAATGGATTGATGTCATTATTGTGGAATTGGGAACCCTCATCTTGCCACCTCGACACGTGTAGCTTTAATACTTTAAGATAAAGTAAAGTCTTTGTCTTGTAATGAGTCACTGTATTATGAAGACATACCTTTTGGTTCCTCCGCCCTTTCTCTGTCCCTCTTTGAATCTCTATGCCTTCTGCCATGGGATGAAATAGGAAGAAGGCCTGCATCAGATGCCAGTGCTTTGCTCTGTCTCCAAGACAGACCTAGAATCTTTCCTTCATTATAAATTACCCAATATGTGTCATTCTCTTTCAGCAGTATAAAACAAAGACAGCCTTGTTCACATCTCTGCTCTGCTACTGTCCTCCAGTAGAAGCACCACTTCTGAACTCACAAACTTTCCGACCACTGTTTGTAGCCATGCTTCATATAATGACGTTTGGCCAGCAGTGCACCACATATGTGAGGGAGGGTGTCCCTTAAGGTAATGTTGTCTAGCGAGGTACACTCATGGTGTTTGCATGAGGAGGAAGTTATGCAATAAGGTGACAGACTGTGTTGTAGCTGTCAAGTGACTCAGCTAGATATCCCAGCTTTAATAACCCAAGTAAACTTCTAATCCAGTGTGTCCAAAATCATGTTTTATTTCAAGACCTGTCCTTACTCCTCGTTTCCACTACAACTTCCACCTGTATAGTCATCCAGCCTTGGAATCATCCTTTCCTCTGTCCCCATCTTGCCACTTCCCCTCTTGGAACTTGAGTGCTTTAAGATAAGTAAAGTCTTTGCCTTGTGATGAGTTACTTTATTGTCAGGACACACCCTTTGGTCCCTCTGCCCTTTCCCTTGTCTCACTGTTATTCCTCACTGTAGTTATACCAGAGCAGTACCCATGTTTATTTGCTGCCATACTATACTTTGCTTGTCCATGCTTGTAGGCATTTACTATTCCATGCATTTGCAATTACTATTTCCCCTGCCCCTAATATCGTTTTCTAGTTTCTGTATTAAATGAATTTCTGCACATACTTCGAGACCCAAATGTCATCTTTATTATGAACTTCTTCCTGCTTCCGATGATCCCTCAGCCATCTTCTGTTCCCCTTGTGCTTTGTCTACATTTGACTTTCAACGTACATAAGCATTTTCCATTTGTCTGACCTTATGCCCTAGACCTCTGCCGACTGCCTTTTTAGCACTATGTTCCTGAGAGCCAGCCTGAACCTGCTAGGTTAGTCAAAGTAATAGAAATAAGATTGTGAAGAGAAGGTGAATATGTGATTTTCTTTGAAAATATCTGAATGGATGATGAGGCATCCATATATAAAAATTTTGTGGTTTGTACATTATTTGAACCATTTAGCAACATGCTATTTCTTACTCCACTGGGTGGACCAAATTTAAGGAAAATTATTTAAATTTGTAGATCACTTATATCAAAGAGAGAGAATATTAATCCTTAAAGTAAATTAAGCTCTGCAGTTATTAACAAAATAACTTGTGCATTTAAAAAATATTGCTATCTCTGTGTGGTTATGGGTAAATATGTGTGCAAATGTATTAAATATGAATATACAAAGTTATGAGAAAAGTTAGAAATTTTATTAGTTTGCATTTAAGGCTCTGTAAGAATGGCAGATTGTAAAGCTATGTCTATATCCATCAATAAAAAGAGTATAAAGGGAATAATTTTAAAAAAAGTCCTATAAGTTTACTAACAGAAAATAAGTGTTTTTTCTTTAGAATCCTAAATTGGTCTTCAACTTTGTAGTGTGAATTTCAGATTCGGGAAAACCGGCCTCGCTGACTTTCCAGACACTGTTGGTCTAATTTTATCACTGTATGAAAACACCTAATGCTAGTTACTTTGTAAAGTTGATACTGTGAAATAGAAAATATTTAAAAGGAAAGAGGGCATAGGGGTAAATAATGAGGGGAAAAGGAATGTGATACTAATAAAAAAAAAGAAACAAAGCTTATGTGTGTAGGAGGTGAGGGGTTGCAGGGCAGGTGGGGGTAGGGGAAAATGAGAATCAAGTCATGTCATATTCTGATACAAACTCAATGTTGAATGAGATGATGATGTATATTCATAATGTACCAATAAAGATTTGAATTTTTTTTTTAAAAAAATAAAAGAGATTTGGAGGCTGGAAGTCCAAACAGTGTGGCCCTGAGTCTAGCAAGGACTTCCTGAGCTGTCTTACACTATAGTGGAGGCCATCACAGGGACAGGGTATATTGAAGGAAGAGACAGGAATCAAGTGTGTTTGATAGGTCAGGCTCTTGGTTTCCTAACAACTCACTGTCTTAGGAACTAGTAGGGGCCCCCAAGAACCATGTTAACCCCTCTGAGGGGAACACCCCGGTCATTTCCCACCAGAAATGCTCTACCTTCCACAGTTCTCATGGTCTTTCTCATCCTTCCTGGGGGCAAACCAGTCCCCTGGGGATCACAGACCTTGTCCACACCATAGCAGCACACTTTTGGAAGCAGTAGACATGCTGTATGATTCAGTCGGGTCACTTTCTACTGTTACATCTTTGGGTTCACCAGCCTTTTCTTCTGCAGTGTATAATTTGCCATTCATGTCTAATCTCTCTACTCTTCTTAGTCACAGATTGTGAGATTTTTGTCTTTGATTTCCTCTTTAGAAGTTCAACTCAGGTTGTTCTTATATCTTCCATATTGCTACTGCTTAACTTACCCATATATGTCAATTCTGGGACTCCTCAGGTTGATTATTTTTTCTCCTCTATATGGATCATATGTGTCTGCCTCTTTGCATACATGATAATTCTGGAATGGATACCAGGATCTTTCCTTGTAGAACACTAAAAGCTTTTGTATTCCTAAAAATACTCTTAAGTACTTTTATGGGGATATACTTAAAGTAGTCTGAAACACTGCCCACTCTTGCTTTTAAGCTTTGATAGTAGCACCAGGGGAGTGTTTAGTCTTGGGTGATTTTTTTCCACCACCAAGGCAAAGACCTTCTGAATACTGTAACCAATGGTTCGTAATTGTTTTCTCCTCGCACTATTGGAAGCAGGCAGTAGTCGTGGCATTGTTCCCTCTAATACTCAGGCAGCTCTTCTGCCTGCAGTTCTCTCCCACGCTTACGCTGATCCATAGTCAACTGAGTCCTTTATCCACAGATCTGCAGTATTCTCTTTGGGTTGCTATAACCCTCATTCTCGATGTGTGGTCTCTCTTCCTATGCCAGAGCCTCAAACTTTCTCCAGTAATGAGCAGGGACAATCACAGAATTTACCTCACTTGAGTCCTTTCCTCCAAGGATTGCTACCCTTTGTCCCCAAGTGACCAGCTATCTCAAAAATCATTGTTTTGTATGTTTTCTACTTTTGCAGTTTTCAGGCAAAAGGGTGAATATCACTCCTGCTACTCCCTGTTGGTCTGGGGCTGTGTCAGATCCTATTTTGGTATTTATTTACTCATTTATAGAATATTCATTAGCTCAAAGAATTCAAGGAGGTGTTAGAAATTGCTAAATAAAGTATTTAACTTAATGCACACACCTAACAGCAAGTTAAGACTCATGTTGCAAGAATCTGTTAGAAAGTGTTTTCATGGTGTGATGTAAGTATTATTGGATCTGCCTCCTAACCATTTATCCATTTAGAAACATTTAAACTAAAATTGTGAGATTTAAATTCAGTTGTCAGATTTGTAAGACTTCAAAAATGATGGTTCTTTCTTCCTCATTTCAAATCTGCCATTCTTTATAGCAACTACGTAGGGGAACTAGGGAGGAAGGACAGGACTTGTGACAGGCAAGGCATTTTAGCCATCACACACAATGATAGGGTTTAGAAGATGTAAATAGCGTGGCTTGTACAAATCCACCTACTTACTCCCATTTGTATGAAGCCAGGTTTCCTAAATTGGTCTTAAGTGATCATTTTGCTTTCACTAACCTCCCTACATCCGCCATGGAAGAGAGAAGACATGTGCTGCATTTTTAATGATTTGTCTTTTAGTGCCTCTGAGGTCATTCCATGGTGGAATCTCACCCTGTCCTTCTCCCTCCCTCCCTCTCCCTCTCCCTCCCTCTCTTTCTCCCACTCCCCCTTCTCTTCCTCTCTCTCTCTCCCTCCCTCCCACACCCTTCATGAAGACAGAAGTCTTCCAGATAATTTCCTAATGTACTGTTCTTTGAATGTGATGACATTTGTTTACACAGGAAGCCAGACACGAGATCCTTCTCTGCAGACTGTGTCAGAAACACATTTTCCACATGGTCTTTCCTCAGTATGGCACATACAGGTTCCACTTACACCGACTGGAGGGCATTCTGGGAGGCAGAATTCCCAGAGGCACTGCTCTTACTGATCTACTTTAAATATTTAATCTGAGAAAACATCTTCTTTCCTCTCCTCAGCTTAATTCTTCTCAGGACACCATGGAAAAGAAATCAGAGAGATTTGAAGGCAAACTGTATAACCTTACCTATCGAGCTATAGCTTGCACTTTTAAAATCAATTCAATATGTCCTCTCTGTACTCCCTTATATAGTGAACCCTCAAGTCAGGATTGGACTGACATATGAACAACTTGGGTTAATTAGATTAATGGAAGATTCATCTGCCTCTCGCTATCTATAGCATGTACCCAGGTAAACATCCAGATCTCAGCTCTGTTGACTTAGTTACAACCAGCCCTTGAGAATCAAGTGAATTTGTAAGGCAAGAGTCCATTTTATTTTCATTAACAGTGGAATCAAGATTTTTACTGGAAGCATGACAATAATATGTGGCCCTCAACATGTGTTCTATGTCGGTATCGTGTAACTGAAATAGATTTTTCAGTTTGAATTTTTTAAATGACGTTATAATAAATAACTATATGTATTAACTGAAAAAACATCTCAATAATTATATTTAAAAATTCTCTTATTATAATCATTATAATTGCTAGCATTATATAGCAGTCACTAATTTCCAGAAATTGTTAGGAGCCTGGTTACATAAGCTATAGTCCTCACAGAACAATGCAGAGTAGGTGCTGTTATCCTCATAGGAGTGTGAAGAAATCAGCTTAAAAAAGGGTAAGAGATTTCTTTAAGATCACAGCCCTAGAAGAAATAGAGCGAATGTTCCCAGCTGAAGGAGCCTGACTATAAAGCCCAGGTTAAGGTTTCTTTCTCTAAGAGATTAACACCATGTCCTGGGTTTGGTAAAAATGATTGTACTCAGATTTTAAAAACTCAGAATGTTAGCTAAGCACCTCTTAAATAAAATATGTAGTAAGGAACCTTTATTGACAGCCGAGAGCATGCTAGGTAGTGTTCTAAGGATGATAGATTACAGACATGAGAAAAGGTGACTCCTCTGTGTTAAGGAGACAGGAGGGCTTGACAGTCACATGTGTGCCCAGGCTTGTATATGATGGGTATATGTGCCCGTGCCAACAAGGAGCAGCAAAGTGTTCTGAGAGGCTTCAAGGAAGAGATAGTGTCCAGAGTCCTGAAGGGTGAAGTAGGAGGTGATGATCTTGACTATCTGCCAAAAGTTAGCTTCAAAATAGAGATCAAACTTTTGTCTGGGATGCTCCTAGCCCAAGTCCATGTAACAAGCATCCACACCTAACGCTTGTTTGTTAAATGTGTTAACTATTATGTATGTTTGCTATCTTCTGCCATGTTTACCATGTTTACTCTCTTAAAAAGTATATTGTAAGCACATACTCTAGAAAGATCTTGTACTTGGATTTGTTAAGATACAAAGACAAATATAGTTTAGCTTTCTGTTTAGTAAGAGAGAGAAGAACTGCCTTCAGATGTTTAGGAAAGAAAGAAACATGCCGAAAGTTTCATAATGGAACAGAAGTGTACCATGGGATATTGACAAGGGAATAATTGTTATCAGTGGAGAGACTCATGATACCCATCCATCCACCCATCCATCAATCATCCATCCCTCCATCCACTCAACATTTTTTGTGTACTAGAATATATGAAGAGTCAGTCCAGACCCTGACTCTTATGTCTCAGCAGGTTTTAATAGACTGCGATGGGAGTAAAAAGGAAGCTCATAGCCCAGTCAGAGGCCTATGGTAGAAAAGACAGGTGTGCTTGAAAGTAATGGCTCATCCCTCTTTGTACAGTCTCCGATACTGGAGTGAGAGATTGTTTTGGATGGACAGTCAAGAATTCTGGGGAATCCGAAGTGATAGACTTGAGTTTTGGTGAAAGGTGGAGGAGTCACTGAATGTTTTTCAGTGGAAAAATAATAAACAGCATGGCTTTAGGGACTCTACATAGGTGAGGGAAAAGCCTGGTGGTGGGGAGAGGCTGACCTTGATTAGTCTCTTCTGTTTGCCTAAGACTTATGTCGTGGGTTTTGGGCCCCTTCAGTGATTCTGTACTTCGTGGCAGTTTCTTGGCTTTGGGAATAGCCTCTGTCCTGGGAGATGTTGTGACCTCCAGTCCTACAGTCTGTCCCGGTCTTGGCAAAGGCTGTGACTCCTGAGATAGTTTCGGTTCATTGGAGTTATGCCTATGATACTATGCTTTGTGTGTGTGTATGCTATGATACTGTGCTTCTGTGTGTACACAGAAGGCATTCTTCTTTAGCAAACACAAGTAGCAGTATTTAGGCTTTTTGCTAGAGCATGAGTGTTCAGCTATGGCTGTGAAATGTCGTTGTGCATATAACAGTGTTTCTATAGAAAAGAAGTAAGATTGGTTCACTTCTTTTCAATGTACAGGGACTTCCCCATGACTGTGTTCAGCTGTAGTTTGACCCTTTGCCTGGCTGTGGATGACAGCATGTCCCTTCAGTCCAGCTCTGTGGAGGCCCCTGCTTATGAGGCACCTTGGTCTGAACACATTGTTTGGCTTCAATGCAAATTAAATTGGAGTGTATTCAGGCCATGCAAACTGAGGTCCATATTTGATTAAATTAAACACGAAGGAAAAGTTAGTCTCAGCTGACCTTAGAGGCTTGCAGTTCTGAGGTCCTTTATACGCAGATATCAAGTACTAGCCAAATTAACTGTTTGTGTATTGCTCAGTGTTTGATGGTTCTTGGCATTTGGGGCGCTTGGTGCCTTGTTTCTTCTCCCCTGGTTTTCTTTTCCTTTGAGGCTTTTCCTTTTCAAATCCCAGTCATTCAAGGACTATTTCTTGTGGCACTGTCTTCAGTTTATCCTTCCTTCATTTTTCCAACCAGAAATACATATTTTCCTCATCAAAATTATTCCTGTCATGCTTGTCACAGAGTAAGAGGAAACTGTTTTGTGGTGTATTTGGCTCCAGCACCAGCTCCTTACAACCTGTGGGATCTTGAACACTACACAGCTCATGTAAGAAATGGGAATAATATCATTTATTACCTAGAAATAAGGATGATTAAATGAGGTAATGTAAGCAAAAAGCAAAACATGGGATTGTCATATGGTGAGGCCTAAAAAGTATTACTAATTTTTTGCTAGGTCTCTTCTGTGGGAATAAGTTCAAAAGTCAAGCATTTCATCACGGTTTGAGAGCCCTTTCCCAAGACACCTTTAAAATCACTTTTAAAAGAGCCTGTCATAGTTCCTTGATATAGTAAATATTCCCTAAATGTGGATTTCTTTCCGGAAGGAACTAGATAAGATTTCCATATTGGAAAGAGTTGGGAAAAAAGCGACCTTGAATTCTGGTTTGCCAAGGAAAGTCCCAGCAGTGTGTACACTCTCAATAGGCTCCTCCTCTTGAGCAGTGGCAGATTTCTTCCTGTACAACTCTGCCCTACTTGGCAAGCTCTGCAGAAGACCAGAGGAAGGCAGGGTCTCCTTGCCTGTCTGCTGCTCTCTTCCCCCGGGAGGAAGAGCAAGTGCCAAGCGAATGTTTCTGTGCCGGGTGGAGGGAGATCTCGCTTGCTAGCATGACACCCTCATCTCTCTCTCTAGCTGGTTGGCCTGTCCAGGGATGGGAGCACCCAGGAGCTCCATAAGAAGGAAATGTTCCTGTTGAATGAGGCACAGGCTATCCTCTTGTGCGGGGCGGGGCGGGAGTAGCTGGGAGAAACAGCCCAGGGCCGCGCATCATGCATTCCTGGCTTTAAGCTCTCTAAGGACATCTGCTGGCCTTGCTAGCTTATCTGGTCTTTCAGGAGCCTGCTGTAGCTTTTGCATGTTTTCCGTGTTGAAGCATAGATGTCTTCTGCAAATTGATATTCCGTGAGTGCAGTGTTTAGGGATTTTGCTGACTATGTGTTTTGGTTTTGTTGTTTGTTTATTTTTGGACATGAGTGGCCATGCTCTGTGGAGTCCAATTTAAAGGATGAGTATTCTCCCATTCATCTTTTTAAAGTGTATCCAGCGTAGTTATGTAGCATTTTCCTGTGGGAGTTTCTCTGAGTGGAAGTGCAGGAGTCATATATTCAGGCAGATGTCCTTATTAGGCCGCCCTACATTGCTGAAAGGGTGTCAACTCTGCCCCTTTCCCTGACTATTAGGACTGCGAAGTCCACGTTTCTGCGATAAGACAGCTGGGTAGGACCATGTTTAACTTCTGATTTTTTTAGTTAATATCTTAAGCAGAGGTCACGAGGGGAACGTGAGCTATCCGTTTGTTTCCCCAGGCGAGGGTCACTTGGAACCTCTGCATGTCCAGTTGGTTAGCTTAGTTCCTTCTTTCATCTGAGTTCACATCAAGGTGAGGGATGTTCATTATTTAGTTGGCTCTTACACACAATCGTTTCTCTTACCCTAACCCAGCCACTTCTTATTTCTTTCCTGTTTGCCTCCCTGGCCTGCAAGGGGATGAGTTTTAACCTTGACATTCCAACCTTTATCTTGGTTGCAGAGCATGAATTTGTTGTTGCACAAACCTTCCAAGGCCTGCCTTGGTGCAACCATCCATCGGCTTTTGCACCAGTGCATTTTTTTTTTCTTCTAAAGTTGAGTTGAGCTGGCCAGGCTACCCCAAGTTTAATATCCAATTATAGTTATTCACATGTCCTTTGAGTTCTTCACCACTAAGGCATAGTGGTTGAAGCTGTGAGCAAATTCTTCCAATTAAAATGTATACATGTTGGATAAAAATAAACTGGCCTTGTGCTTTTATGTGTAATTAAAGTTTGAACTGGAGTCTGCTGCACTGTACCACTGTAAACCTGCTTGCAAAGTTCCTAAATAATTAAAGGAAGTTGTGAAAAATAGGTGAAAATAGCTTTTAATATTCACACTTGAGGGCTCCTCTGCATACAAGTTGAGGTTCTTATCAGTTCAACAGGTTTAGATGAAAATGAGAAAATTTAGTTTCTTTCTTCTACTCCTCCATTTTCCTACCTTGTAGGGACCAGGGGTGTTTGAAAAGGGCAGTGTTCACACACAGCACGTGCCCAAGAAGAAAGGCCGCCCCTTCTCAGGGATTCAGTGAACATACTGCAGCTCCAGAATGTGGGAAGAATGGAATCACTGAATTGTTCTTCCTCCTTTTGCTCTGCCCTGAAGTTTTGCTGTGTATCCATGGGATGAAGGTAACCACAGAGTGTACCGGCAGTGTAAGCATTTGTGCTCACCTGAGTTTAGGCAGAATGTCTTTTTTTGTTGTGTGTGTGTGTGTGTGTGTGTGTGTGTGTGTGTGTGTGTGTGTGTGTGTTTTGCATCAGTGCTGTTTGTAACTGTGAAAAACACACCAGTTTCTTCACAGTTAATCCTAAGTCTCAGAGCCCACGCAGTGTAGGTGAAGTCTTTTTTTACCCTCTTCTTCAACTAATTATATGCTTTGCCTGTGCAACTGGAATTATTTCACCAGCATCTGCAAAACATATGTCATTTCTCTTTTAAAATATATTCAGGAGGGCCGGGGGTTTAGCTCGGTGGTTCCGGCGCCTGTCTTGCAAGCGCAAGGACGCGGGTTCGAT
>PVIR01039890.1:0-13654 GCA_004026965.1 Petromus typicus
GAGGGCAATTTAGCAGCTAAATAAGACCCTGTCTCAAGATAAAAATAAAAAGCAGTGGGGAGGTTAACTCAGTGTAAAGGCCTTGGGTTCAATTTTTATAAAAAATCAATCAACCAATCAATAAAAAACAAAAGGAAGGACTCAGGACATGTTGTTATAAAACAGTAGGTAATGAACTGATGGAATGCCAAAGAAAATGTGAATTAGCTAAGTACAAACCTGGGATGACTGGATTCACACTAAAGCAACTACACTTGCTTTTAACTGTAATGCATATATTTTCCTCTTCTTAAAGTCTACTACCAGTTACAAAAAATAAAAATTATATCTGCATTTGCGACCTACAAATGTAATATGTGCCAAAACTATGGTAGGTAGGGAAAGGGGGAGAATGAAAGCAGCTGAGGGAAGATGTTATTAGAAGACAGATTTCACCTGCGCTTCTGAGCGTCTGGGGCGAGGTCTGGGCTCCACACCCCTAGGCTGTTTCCTGAGCGAGGTAGGGCCCGAGCATCCTTCAGAAACCAAATCCTTAAGTGCCTGGATAACAGGTGTAGGCCCCATGTATCAAATAAATCTTGTCCAGGCATGGTGGCATGCCTTTAATCCCAACATTTTGGGGGCTGAGACTGGAAGACTGCAAACTGGAGCCCACCCTGAGCAACTCAGAGACTTATGAGATCCTGTCTCATAGTAAGAATAAAAAATGGGTTGAGGATGTAGCACAGTATGAAAGCTCTGGGTCCAATCCCTAGTATGGTCCGGTCCCCCTAAAAACATCGCACCTGGTACAGTGGTACACACCTGTAATCCCAGCCCATCTCAGGCTCACAAGAGGAGGATCAAAAATTCTAGGTCAGGCTGGGCACATTGGCAATTCAGCAAGACACTGTCTCAAAAAAAAAAAAAAAAAAAAAAAAAAAAGTGGGCTGGGCATGATGATACACACCTGTAGTCCCAGCCCTCAAAAGGCTGAGACAAGAGGATCAAGGCCAGTTTGGGCCACATAGTGAATTCAAGCCCAGGTCAACCTGATAAGACTCTATTCCAAAAAATCAAACTAAACCAAATCCACTCCACTCCCCCCCCCAAAACCCAAAGAACTAAAACAAAGAAAAAACTGAAGGACTGGGGTATATAGCTCAATATACCCTGGGTTTAACCCTCAGTGCCACAGAAAGAAAAAAAGCAAGCAAGCTGTTGCTTCTGACTGGAAGGCAGCAAGAGGTAACTCCCCCCCCCCCCACCGCTTGCAATTCTCCTGCCTCAGCCTCCCAACTGGGGGGAACTTTTCTGAGAGGAAATTGTTCTGTATCTTAATGATTTTTGGCAATGCTGGAGGTTGAACCATGCCGTAAGGCAAGCATTCTACCCCTCAGTCACACTCCTGGCGTTGTATCTTGATGAGGCTTTTATTGCAGGCAGGTGTACATTTCTAAAACTTAGCTTACAACTGAAGGGAATGTCCGTTTTGTCCATCTCAATGAATGTTTAAGTTTTACCTTAAAAAAACCCAAAAAATCCCTAGTGAGAGACTAGCCAGAATGAAGGGAGGTCTGCACTGTCTCAGAGCTCGTACATCACAGCCAGGCCTGCTAATGTCCAGGCGCCGCAGCCTTGTCACCCTACTCAGCTGTGGGGAGGGAGGAAACTCAGGGCGGCAGCCAGGCTCTACCCCCTGTTCCAGCCCCAAGACTACACAGCCTCATGACTTGAGTGACAAAAAAGGATAAAGGCCTCCGTCTCCATTCCCCACCCAAAGCCATCTCCCCTCCCACCACATGGACACATGGCCTCGTGGCATAGGCAGTGCCCCCCATCCCCCCAGCACCACTGCACACCTGAGGATCACATCTGTTTACTTTCCAGCCACAGGATTTTCTTTCCAGAAGGAATTAAGCTGTTCAGATTTTGTTCACAAAAGACATTATAACAAAGCCGACCTGGGATTTCAAAATACTCTGCCCCTGAATCTTTTGGGAACCAACACAGCCTGTTGCACTGTTTCTTTGGGCTTAAGACTTTAGAGGAAATGCAAGCATAAGGCTACAGCTTTGAGTACAAAGTGAAATCCGGTAGTCATTTTTCAATTCCCAAAGTGTTAAGGATGTCAGAACAGCTCTGGATTTGATATGAATTACAAGTTCTTAAAGTTGAAAGAAATCTGAAGGGCAGTTGGAGAAAGTCAACACTGTAGGTCCAGAATATGTTCCTGTAACATGTGTGAGGGGGCTTTTAGGCATTTCGCTGTAGAACCCTAAGGTTTTTTTTTTTTTTTTTTGAGACAGGGTCTCACTTTGTAGTTCAGACTGGCCCGAGGCTCAGCCTTGAACTCACAGCAATCCTGCCTCTGAGTGCTGGGATTACAGGCGTGAGCCATCATGCCCAGCACTGTGGCATGTGGTTGTGATTGCTGGTGCGCGTTGAGTCTCCACGCCCGGCATTGTTGTATGTGATTACTCAGGACTGAACCTGGGTCCTTGCGCTTGCAAGGCAGGTGCTGGAACCACTGAGCTAAATCCCTGACCAGAACCCTAAGTTCTAAAGCAGTTTGAACAGTTGCTGGCAAGGCTGGTGCACTAAGAAGTCATATTTTAGTATCAGTTCTGCCACACGACCTTTGAAATTCTGGACTCTCCCTACTTCCTCTGGAAAGGGTTGGACTGGATCATCCCAGAAAATACTTTAACTCTGACATTTTACACAGCTCAAGTTGTTTCCCTTTAGCTTACGTTTGCCTTTTTTCTTCATGCACAAAGGACTCCAAATCTTGGACCGAATGACACAGTTCCCATCTGCTCCTGAAAGTAAACACACATACAGAAAGAAATGTGTTTGCCACAGACGCTTCCTTTACCCAGTCTGCCCGCACGAGGTGAGAGAGGTGACGGATGCAACTTCCTATAGATCGGTTGTTGATCTTTATTTTATATAGCATGTGGGGAAAAGAACTTTCAGGAAGCCTCAAAGTCTACACCAGAATTTCACCATCTTTGTGGCAAAAACGGGAGACAGAATCTTAAACTCTGGACTTCGCACAAGGTTACTCCAAACAAGAAACAGGAGTCAGTCTCGATTCTTCTTTCACCTTGTGGAGGGAAACAAAGCTCACGAAGCTCTCTCCCATAGCGGGTCTTCCCAATCTCTCTTCTGGGTCCTTCAGGGTGGAGAACAGGGGGTGGACTCTGGTGACCTAGCGACTATTAAATACTGAACCAGGTTCGATTTCACGCTACAGGAAATAAAGCAGTCGTGTCCAGATAATAATGCACGACTAGGTGCACCTGGGTTTTGATGTTAAGACTAAAAAGCGGTGGGTGAGGAAGATTCCAAGGGGTTGCTGACCGAAGACCCAAGAAAATAAAGGCTAGGAGAAAGGCACACAAGCAGAGTTCATAGTTACGATATTGAGGCCGGCGGAGGGTCAGAAATGGTTCCCACTAGACACTTCCTTCTGCCACTCTCCAGGAGGAGGGTCTGGCGTGGTGCCCTGGAATCTATTAGAATCTTGACCTGGGTCAGGGCAGGGGAGGGGACCGATCGCAGCCACTCTGGTGAGAATCACAGGATTGTCAGGTCAGGCTCCCCTCCCCAGATCGCCACCCCGCTCTTAGGCATCCCCTGGCCCAGCCTCCGCTCACTTCACTCCTCTGCTTACCATACGATCCCGAGTCTCGGTAGCGACCCCTTTCCTGATCGCCAACGAAGTGGTCTCGGATCTGCTAGAGCTCTAGCGAGTCCTGCGTGCAGATTGATTAGTTGCACTCATTCCTCGCTGCCCAGTCAGCACAGACTCGTGGAAGGCGTGGCTAGGCCAAGTTCACGATACTGCTCCAGCCAAGGGGTGAGGGGGGGGGGTGTCTCTAAACAGGAAATTAGACTTGAGGCTTGTGACTGATTGGCTTTCTGCAAGCTTAGCGTACCTTCCTCCGTCCAGCTTCCCAGTTAAAAACCCATTTATTTTACATAACTGTTAGCCTTGGTTCTGATTGGCTAGTAAAGACCTCGCCCACCAACGAGTACCCATTCAGAACTAGTTCCTAGGCTGGAAATTTTAGTCCCGCCCCGTCCACGTGGTCGGGAGGTAGTTTGAACGTTTTCCTCCCGGAGTCCAAATAATCTGTCCAAAGGGCGCGTTTTATTTCTTTCCCCACTTGCTGGTAGCGCATGTGTTAAAGGCCCTTTTCCAAAAGGTGGCCTGAAGTTAACGTGATCCCCTCCTAGCCCCCGGAATGTCGGGGCCGCGATGGAAGGGCCTGAATCAGTCTAAGTACAGCCTCTTTCGGGACAGATGCGAGAGGAGCCTCTCTACCCTGTGAGGCGCTCTAGGGTGCAGTCTCCCATCTCTCTAGTGTCCCAAGGCTGTCCTTCCAATTAAGAGATACTATTTGTACAAAGGATCCTGCATTGATTTGTCTTTCCAACTCTAAACTAATTCCATAAATCTACTACCTGTTGGTACCATTCCTGAATGAAATTTCAAATTTTATTTCTTGTTGCTAGGCTATCCTATCCCCTATTTCGAATGTTTACACAGATTTTCGTCCTCAAAAGCAGGTAGATATTAAGCATGAGAACCACAGGTTGATATAAGTGATGTCTTAACATTTAGGTAATATATTTGATGTGAAATTTCTGGATGGACTCATGTCATTCGAAGTCATGAGGTTTTACTGTATTTACTAAAAATGTAACAGGAGCTGGGTTTGGTGACCTTTGCCCACAATCCCAGCACTCAGCAGGCTGAGGCAGGAGGATCACCGAGTTCAAAGCCGGCCTGGGCTACATGAGAACCTGTTTTAACCCATACAAAACACTCCACCCTCCAAAAAGAAAAAAAAAAAAAAAAGCCAAATGTGATAATACAATTTTCTTTATTAAAAATAATTTACATCATCAGTAACATATACACCATTGTCATCAATTGGACTTCGCCTCCAATATATTTCTATACAATACTTAACATTATTGAACTTAAAACTGTTACACTGTTTTGTTGGCTTTAAATAAGACAATGATTTGCAGTTAAATGAGATACATGGTTTCATAGCCCCATATGTGTAAAATTTGATAGAAAACATTAGCACAATCACCTGTTAGGGAAAAACAAAAGTTCAAACAAAACAAATGCCAGAATCCCAAAAAACCCAAAGTCAACTCCCCACACTGTCTTGAATACTCCCAGTCAAATTAGACAGGGCCAACACCCAGGTATCTTGGTATATTATCCTAACCCTAAAAGCAAAAGAAGGGTGTCTCCTAATTTAGCCTCAGAAAAATATCACATTTCTCATGTTGTCATTTGTCACTGAGAAGAAGATGCATACACTGTTGTCAGTGAATATGCAAAATGATAACTTGGATTCAGCTAGTAGCTTTACAGAGTTTAGTGCAACAACCAGGCAAGTCTGGGCAACGTGGCTAGAGAAATTTTGCTACCTTGCACCCAAGAACTCTCAATGGAGACAGCACAACAAATAATGACAACTGTCACTTGGAACTTTTAAGGTACAAATAGAAGAGGCAATTCAGTGGCTGTATGACACTTAATAGGCCCAGCAAGACTGAAGATATGAAAATGGCAACGTTATGTAGCAGGTTCTTCAGAAGGTAAATGTTACCACTGGTAATGAATGACCTTTGAAATTGTACTTTAAGTTCATAACACTGATTTGCTTTCTAGTAGTGTGCCTATCACACTTATTTTTGTAACATAAAATCACTCGGATGCAGTCAACAAAGAAGATTAAGTAAAACAAATACCAGTTCTGCAGCAGATGATGAGGCAGAATCACACAAATGTACACTCAGGGAATAGGCCTACAACTCTCCCCCTCAACTTAAGACCATGCTCGCCACGCTTCTAGTTCATTCTGTGTGAGCAAGAGATTTAAAGGACCTTAATCTTGTTCTTGAATAAGGGTTTGCTTATAAATGTCCATGTTTTAGCCACCAGTAGATAATTTTATAACCACCTCTTGATCAGCTGTGTGTAATCTCCACAGACTGCAGAGAAGAGTGTACTTTCAAAGTAACAGGTTTTTTTCACTCCACATCATCTGGAATTATCATTTCTTCAAAGCATGTAACAGGTACTTTAACATTCAACCTGCAAATTCTCCAGCATCACAAATTCATGTCAATTAAACACATGCACTGACAGATATACATCATGAATTAAGACACAATATGATTTGAAAGACCCAAAGAAAATACTTATAAAAAAATTAAATAAAGACAGGAAATTCTTGTCAAATTCTAGTCCAACTCATGGTCTCTAAATAAATATTTACAAAATGTTTTAAAAAGACTATGACTGGTTATGTGCAAAGTTCTCAGGTCTTTACCCATTTGTTTGGTAGTTTCAGCATTTTAGCTTACAATAAGCAATTTTTAAATTCTGTGCAATGTGAGCTAATTCTGAATTGTAAGACCTTAAAACTAGATCATATGAAGATCTCTATGTAGAACCAAAAACACCTTAACCTTTTGCTCTTATCTTTAATTTCTTAATTGAAAGAAATTCTAGGACTTTCTGAAATTATCCAACCCATTTTTAAAGAAGTGGCGAAACTTCTTTAAACTGAACGTGGGATGCAGCATGGTAGAAAAGCATGCATAGTGAACATCTGACATTTAGCAACCATTCAACTTGTCAGTTTTGGTTAAAACCAAATAGACAATAAAAAAAAAATTAATAGAATCACGCACCCTTAGTAAAATAATGACGTGAAATGACAGGAACTCAAATAGCAACCTTTAAAAAATGATTAAGGGTAAGGATCCATATAATTTAGGGTAGATAATTTAAGGGTCTAGACTGGAAACAATCTGGTTAGAGTCTAATTATTCAAGTTCCTTTGCATCCACACGATATGAGTGTAATACCAGTTGGTGATACCTAAATTATATCACAAAAGTTCTAGTATCACATTAGACAAGCAAAATAAGCTAATCCAATTAAAAGAATGATATTGGAGACCTGCCACAGGGTACAGTGGCAAACTACCAAAAACGTAAGGGCTACATAATGGACATTCATCCTTTCACTGCTAACAAATGTGTGCATAGCCCACAGAACTGCATGTATCCTGCAATGGTCCAATGCAGATGTGGAGGAAACTTTGGCTGCACTGGACAGAATGATTGTGAGCTAGGCCAGGTTCTCTCCCTATACTTAGAATGAGACTATGGAGGGCCAGGGATTTATCTCAGTGGGGCCACTGCCTGCCTTGTAAGAGCAAGGTCATGAGTTCAATCCCCAGTACCACAAAAGAAAACAACAACAAACAACGACCAAGGATACACCTGGCTTTTATGACAGAGGAAGAATACCAACTGTGTCCAGCTCAATTCTGAAAAGGAACTGACATACTTTAAAATCCATTTATATATCAGATTCTAATTTTCACAATTTAAAGTCTAATCTGGCTTCTTATATTTCAATCTGCTACTCTTAAACCAACAAACAGTAGTACAGTTTTATAGGTGCAAAACTAAACAAAGGTTACTCATGTAAGAATCTTCAACACAAGTTCAAATTCTGCCTTTATTTACAAAATGGTCTGATAAAATATCCCCACCCACCCATACTTACAGATTTCTTCCACAACACACGCCACACGTTGATTTTAGCAATGTTAATAGCACCATTCGTGTATGATTTAAAATCAAGATTTCATTGCGGTCACTACTGTGATTCATAATCATTTACACTCTTGGATGACAGAGGTGAGTGCACTGGGTCCGCTGCGGCTCCACACTGGGATTCTGGTCCAGCACAGAAGGCTTTGCAGTTAAGAGTTTCTGGAGATCCCTGGCCAGCAGATACTAGCAGAACTTCCGTGCCACAAAGTTTAACAATCCTCCGTGTTTGAACAGTGTTATTTCCACATCATTTTCAAATGAAGCAATCACACTGAATACTTTTCCAGTACTTGTCTTTAAACAAACAAAAACATCTCATATAAATCTTCAAAGTGTTAACTTACTGGTTAAGACACCTGTGTTCACATTCAATGACTAATTGCCATAGATTTTGTCTTATTTTCCTGGTTCTAATTCATAAACTGACTGCCTGAAGCTCTTTTACTGCTCAGAAAGGACCCAAGATAACAAACAATGGGCTTCACAGCTAAGCAGAAAAGGGTATTTTCATCCTTAATTTTACATAAGAAAATTTATGTTACACAGAACATTCAAAGGATGTAGATTTGACTTACTGTCTCACTTACTACTCAGTATTCCTATTCATTTTACACTGAATATTAATTAGACATCATGCCTACTATTCTTTTTTCTTCTATGGAATGTACATCAATTTAACCAGATCATTCATAAAGGAAAATTCATCTCTACAGAACTTCTTAAAAAAAAAATTTAGAGAGAATGACAGACTATCATAACAATGAAGTAATAACCAAAAAGGGATAAGCAGTCATTGCTTATCTTCTTAGCTATTAAGTTCTCACTAACCCTGAATGCTTAGCTTCTGCCAGCTTTCTGGAGAACACACAGGTTAAAGCGGAAAGAACTGAAAAGCAGGACAAGAAAGCTGGCATCTGCAATTAGAAGGCAAGATTTCCTTCCATGTGTTTCTTCTGGACTAAGTGTTTGGTCCTTTTTACTTTGCCTCAGAGAACACAACCTGTATAGCAAAGTCATGGTACACAGGGAACAGGGCCATTTCTAAACTATAACTTTTAAAAACTAATGGAAGTATGTAATTTTAACTTTTTAGTCAATTTACAACTATCTATTTGAGCAAAGAGTGCACAATCACATATGAGAATTTTAGAGATACCTTTATATTTAATGTAACTCCAGGAGACAGTTCTTCAGGAAACGTTAAAGAAAACATCTCTCTGCCAGAGAGGCCCAGGACGTCTGCACTTTCTCCCGGAAGGAACTGAAGCGGAGCTATGCCAATTCCAATCAGATGATCTTTGTGTATTTTTTCATAACTTTCAGCCAAAACAGCTTTTACACCCTGCAACATATGTGTATTATATTTAATCTCATCACTTCTGAAAGTTGCTTTATTGAGCCTTTTAAAGTGAAAACATCTACTTTCTATTTTCATTATACACTTTTCACCTAATACTCCATTCTGTGGTCAATGCATTTTTTTTTTTTTTTTTTGAGACAGGGTCTCGCTTTGTTGTTCAGGCTGGCCCTGAGCTCAACCTCAAACTCCCATCACAGCAATACTCCTGCCTCTGCCTCCCGAGTGCTGGGATTACAGGCATGAGCCACCATACCTGGCACTATGGTATATAGTGCTGATTGCTACTGGGCGTGAGTCTCCACATCCAGTATTGTATGTGGCTAACGGGAGATCGAACCTGGGTCCTTGTGCTTGCAAGACAGGCGCCAGAACCACTGAGCTATATCCCTGGCCTGGTCAATGCATTTTTAGAGCTTCCAGTGTTGTTCAGTCTCTTCTCTGCCTCGCCCTGGCCACCCCAGGGCCAAGTGCTGCCACACACAGGAGCTGGGCAGGTGGGGCAGGTGTTTCACCCTCCAGTGATTCTCACAGTTGGTCCAGCATGTGTGTTAACAGACAATTTCTCAAGGTAATACTTGAAGAAGAAGAAGACATAAACCCATAGCTAAGCTGGGGATTTATGCTCAAGTGGTACCGTGCCTACGTTGGAAACACGAGGGCCCAAGTTTGATCCCTGGTATCACAAAAACAAAAAAGAAAACAAAACAATAAAAAGTACAGCAACAAAAAGAACAGGGTGAAAAAATTCTATGAATGTTTAATAAATAAAAACAGGAACTGACTTAGACAATGTTGAAACTACAGAACCATGAGCTCAAATTGGAGAGTGATTTCACTAAGTTCTGAGTCAATATGCAGGGCAGAACCCAGGAAAGCGTCCAATCTCTTGGAGCTCTAGGGTCCTAGTTTAGTGTAATAAACAGAAACAGAAACTGACTTAGACAATATTGAAACTACAGAACCGTGAGCTGAAATTGGACAGTGGTTTCACTAAGTTCGGAGTCAATATGCAGCGCAGAACCCAGGAAAGCGTCCAATCTCTTGGAGCTCTGGGTTCCTAGTTTAGTCTGTACAGAGCTGTGAGACCCTGAGCTCAGCCTCTACTCTACAAAAGTCAATGTTCATTCTCTGGAGGAAATGAGCTAGAGGTTCCTGACCTGTGATTCTCAACTTTTCTGCTTCTGTCTAAAATGCCTTTTAAGAATTTTTTTCTTGGCCAGGGATTTAGCTCAGTGGTTCTGGCGCCAGTCTTGCAGGCGCAAGGGCCCGGGTTCGATCCCCGGTAACCACATACCATACTGGGCGTGGAGACTCACCCCAGCAGCAACCAGTACCACATACCACAGTGCATGGTGGCTCACGCCTGTAATCCCAGCACTCGGGAGGCAGACGCAGGAGGATTGCTGTGATGTGAATTTGAGGCTGAGCTTAGGGCCAGCCTGAACTACAAAGATAGACCCTGTCTCAAAAAAAAAAGAATTCTTTTTCTTTCATCACACTTCATCTTCCTCACTAATCCCTTCAAACTTTAAATCTGCTTACTGTGTATTTATTTATGCATTATTTATTTATTGATTTGTACTTTATACATAAAAAGATGGAAGATTTCTTGTACCACCTAAGGAACAGTTTCACCCCTTGGAGACCATCATGAATGCTTCACCAGTCTGAACAACACAGGACTGAGAATACCTGACTGGAAGATGGGACTGAGCTGACACCTGGAGAGCCGGCCTATCAAAGCAAATGTGACCAATAATGACAAATGTCTGCAGAGGAAAACAGCTCATCACTCTGTTGTCTACAGTGAGGCCCTAACTGGCAAGATCCAGCCCACATTCAGTTTCTCAACTTCTAATTGGACAGACAGCCCAGGATCTCTGCTCGACAGCTCTACAACAGTGCACCATCACGATAGTCTGTGAGCTTGTCTCAGATGTAACTCCACAGCAGACTGCCTATCTTCTCAAGACAGGTATGCTCTGAAGAGAAGCAACATCATTGGTTCTATCTGGGGGCAGGAAGAGGTGAAACCTGGTCTAAGACCTCTGAGTCTCTTAATTTCTAATGGAGCAAATTAGGAAATTAAGACTGTTTAAGACAGAATCCCCTTTCCATGTATCATACTGACTTCTACATGTAAGGAGAAGCTTAGGCTTTCTCAAACTCAGAGTATTAACATGCAAGTGAGTACAAAATACTGTCCAAGGTCATTTAAAAAACTCATAAAATCAGGATACAAATCATAAAAAATCATCAAACATGGTTGTATATGCCTATAATCCCAGCTCTTGCAAGGCTGAGGCAGGAAGATTGCTGCACGTTTGAGGCCAGCCTCGGGTACTTAAGTGAGTTCAAGACCAGCCTGGACTGGAGAATGAAATCCTGTCTCAAAAAACCAGAAAGCAAAATACAAAAAGTCCAAGTAAGTAAACTCTGACAGGCTATGTTGATAAAAGGGAGTATCATAACGTCTTTTTAGCTTGAGATAAATGCGAAGAATCCATACCAGTAAATAGGGTCCTTTGGCAGCCCAGTCTCTTGAATTTCCTGAACCATACTTCTTTCCTGCTAGAATAATCAGTGGGATGCCTTCTTTCTGATACAGCTCAGCAGCTTCAAACACATCTAGCTGTAAATTAAACAGATACAAAATTCTTTATAATCTAAATTTTGAGCCAATGAGCAATTACTTGAATACTTTATATGTGTCCTTACTGTCTGTCCTGATGGAAAATGAATTGTTTTGGGAGCTGGCTTTCCAATGAACTTATTAAAAAGCTTGATGTTTGCGAAAGTGCCTCTCGTCATCACTGCATCATTTCCTCTTCGGGCTCCGTAGGAGTTGAATTCACGAGGGGTAAGGCTAAAAGAAAGTTATGAAAATCAGTTTTCATTCCTAGCGGAAAATAATGACACAGAGCTTTAATACACTCATGGATACTATTTCTTCTATATTCAGGCCCATTAGATGGAGTCAAAATTTAGATATCATACTTTAATATCAACCACAGCTCTGATTGAAGCTAAAACCTTCACACTAAGCTATGGTCTCAACCCTTTTGAAAATATTTTGAGATAGGGTCTCATTAAGTTGCTGAGCTACCCAGGCCGGGCCTGAACTTACAATCCACTGCCTCAGTCTCCCACAATGCTAGGGTTACAGGTGAGCGCCATCAAAACCAGCCAAGGAATGTGCTTTAGTTTTCTTTGTCTACAGTAGATTGTGACTGTATTCCCATGCTATCTTGCAACAGGATTTTCTCTTCCCTGTTATAAACAAGATAGCAGATCCAGCGACTTGGTAAGATTTAGGCCTTTTAAATTTTGGCAACAATGGCTCACAGTTTTATGTATTTCCATAAATTATATGCTGGGCTAGAGATTCAGCTCTGTGGTTCCGATGCCTGCCTTGCAAGCTCAGGTCCCAAATTCATTCCCTAGTAATGACATACTACAATGCTGGGTGTGATGATTCACGCCCACCAGTAATCAGTACCACATACCACAATGCCTGGTGTGGTGGCTCATGCCTGTAATCCCTGCACTTGGGAGGCAGAGGCAGGAGGATTGCTGTGATGGGAGTTTGAGGCTGAGCTCAGGGCCAACCTGAACTACAAAGATAGACCCTGTCTCAAAAAAAAAAAAAGATTTGATATGCTTACCACTCTTCAAAATAATAAGCTGGTTCCCTACCATCTTAGAAAAGTACCTAATATGGCTAGCTTCTTTCAGTATCAAATGAATCCTAGATTTAAATTTATTTGTTGTTTCAGCCCATCCCACTATTCTTATTGATGTTCAACACGCCCCCTCTATAAGCAGTGATAAGTTCAAGTCAGCTCATGAGCCCTCCAGACAGCTCATGGTGCCCAGTGGCTCTGGCTCCCCTGCATTTGGCCTAATGGGTCTAAAATCATATACTACACACACATTTCCTGGTCCCAGAATCAATCCTTTCTCCAAGCAGTGCTGGTGGTCTGCACTGGAAAATGGTATTCAGGAAGCACTCTCAATACATTCCTGCTGGATTAAATATATCAATTATTTTTTTTAGAGACAAAAAATGGGACAGAATTACCTTAGTAATCAATAACGAGTTTTACCAGCCTCTAATTTAGTCTTTCAGGCAAAAGCAACAATACCTGTACAATTAAACTTCTTTCTTTAGGTTAAGAGTAGAGGGGATTTGACTAGCTTTATTCTTAGAAAATTCAAGCTGATAACTACTGGGTTAAACGTGTATTGAGAAATCACAACAAATATAAAAACTATTTGAGGAAGTGGTGAACTTGATTTCTTTTGCGGCAGCTACATTCCATTTGTGACCTAGCCCAGAAATCACTGTCAAAAAATATTAGGCGAGGGTTGGGGATTTAGCTCAGTGGTTCCAGTGCCTGTCTTGCAAGCGCAAGGACTGGGGTTGATCCCCGTTAACCACATACCATACTGGGTGTGGAGACTCACACCCAGCAGCAACCAGTACCACATTCCACAGTGCAGGGCATGGTGGCTCACGCCTGTAATCCCAGCACTCAGGAGGCAGAGGCAGGAGGATTGCTGTGATGTGAGCTGGAGGCCAAGCACAGGGCCAACCTAAACTACAAAGTGAGACCCTGTCTCAAAAAAAAAAAAAAAAAAAAAAAA
>PVIR01039891.1:0-13644 GCA_004026965.1 Petromus typicus
AACCACCTTCCATTCACACTCTTCATCTTGTTCCCCTCTCCTCTTTTCCTCTCCACCCCTTCCTCCTTGCTTGCTCCAATTCCTTTTCCTCCTGGACCTTTCTCCCTCTCCCCCTAACCCCTATCACCTCACCTCCACTAGTTTTGGTCAGTACCCCTGTTCCGGGCCTCCTCCTCTTGCCCTCTCCCCCTTCTCCCATTCTTCTACTTCACCCTACTCCTCTAGCTTTCTCTTCTGCAAATGCAAGGCTACATATACAACCGTTTTCTTTTTAAGTGGGTTTTATTAAGTTGCCCAGGTTGAACTACCCTCTCCCCCATACACCCTTATTATTTTTTTAGGGTTTTATTTTTCTTTTTTCTTTTTTTTTTTGAGACAGGGTTTCTCTTTTGTAGTTCAGGATTGCCCGGAGCTCAGCCTTGAACTCACAGCAATCCTCCTACCTCTGACTCCTGAGTGCTGGGATTACAGGTATGAGCCACCAGAATTGTTTAACATTTCTTCAAATAATTTTTAGCTGTTCTAACTTCTTCCTCTGAAAGTATCTGTTCATTTCAGATGTCCATTTGTGAACTGAGTCTTTAAATTTGGGTGGGCTGATTTTTTTAAGCTCTTTATATATTCTAGACAGTAGTCCTTTGTCTGAGAAACAGCTGGTAAAGATTTTTTCCCACATTGTTGGTTGCCTCTTTGCTCTGTTGGTGTTTTTCTTTGCTGTGCAGAATCATTTTAATAGAATGAGATCCCATTTGTTGATTTCTGCTGCCAATTCTTGTGCTATAGAGGTTCTGTTCAGGAAGTTTTTCCCTAAGCCAGTGTCTTCAAATATTTTACCTAACCTGTTTGGTAGCAGGTTTAGTGTGTCTGTTTTAATATTTTGGTCCCTAATCCACTTTGATTTTAGTTTGGTACACAATGAAAAAGACAGTTGTAGTTTTAGTCTTTGGCAGGTTGAAGCCCAGTTTTTCCAGCACCATTTGTTATATAAACTATCTTTCCTCCACTGAGGATTTTTGGCTCCTTTGTCAAAGGTGAGGTTACTCAGTGTATCTGGAGTTGTTCCTGGATCTTCTAATCTACTCCACTCATCCTTAGGTCTGTTATTTGCCAGTACCATGCAGTTTTTATCACCGTAGCTTTATAGTATTGTTTCATTTTGGGAAATATTAACCCACACACACACACCATGTCCTTTTTGCTTAGATTTATTTTTGCTACTCTAGGTCTTTGTGCTTCCAAATGAATTTTTGGATTTTTTTCCAATATGCTGTTGGAAATTAAATCGAGATTATAGTGAATCTATATATTAGTTGTGGGAGTATATCCATTTTGAAAACATTGGTTCTTCCTACCCAGGAGCAAGGTATGTCTTTCCATTTTCTGATATCTTCTTTCTACTTTTTAAGAATGCTGTAGTTTTCAGAATAGAAATCTTTCATCTTTGTTAGAATGATTCCTACATATTTCATTTTTGGGGGTGTTACTGTAAAAAGGATTGACTTCCCAATTTCTGTCTCAGTGGGTCTTTTGTTTGTGTATACGAAGGCTATTGATTTTTGAGCATTGACCTTGTATGCTGCTACTCTACTAAATTGGTGATTAAGTCTAGCAGTTTTTGGTTGAGTTTTTAGAATGCTGTAGATAGAGTACCACGTAATCAACAAATAATGGCAATTTAACTTCTTCTTTTCCCATCTTTATTCCTTTTATTTCTTTCTCTTACCTAATTGCTGTGGCTAATATTTGCAGGACAATATTGAACAGAATATTGCTGAGAGTGGACATCCTTGTCCTGTTCCTATTCTTAGTATGAAAGGTTTCAGTTTTTGACCATTTAGTATGATGCTGGCTATTGGTTTCTCATAGATAGCTTTTATTAGTTTGAGATAGAGTCCATCTATTCCAATTTTCTTTAGGGTTTTGATCATAAATGGGTGTTCTATTTTGTCATGCGCTTTTTCTGAATCAATGGAGATGACCACGTGTTTTTTGTCCCTGAGACTGTTGAGATAGTGTATTACATTTATTGATTTACGTATGTTGAATCATCCTTGCATCCCTGGGATGAATCCAACTTGGTCAGGGTGTGTGATCCTTTTGATGATTCTCTATAATCTGTTTGCCAGTATTTTATTGAGGATTTTTGCATCAGTGTTCATTAGGGAGATTAGCTTTTGGTTAATGGGTCTTTGTCTGCTTTTGGAATCAAGGTAATGTTTGCTTCCAGAAATGAATTTGGGAGTAGTGCTTCCCTTTCAATTTCAAAAATGAGTTTGAGAAGTAGTGGCTCTACCTCTTCTTTAAAAGTTTTGTAGAATTCAGCAATAAAGCCGTCAAGACTAGGACTTTTCTTTGTTGGCTGGTTTTCTATTACATTTTCTATTTTACAGATCGATATTCGGAGTTTTTTGTTTTTTGTTTGTTTGTTTGTTTGTTTGTTTTTTGTTTCTTGAGACAGGGTCTCACTTTGTGGTTCAGGCTGGCCCTGAGCTCAACCTCAAACTCACAGCAATCCTCCTGCCTCTACCTCCCGAGTGCTGGGTTTACAGGCATGAGCCACCACGCCCGGCACTGTGGTATGTGGTACTGGTTGCTGCTAGGGTGATTCTCCACGCCCAGTATTGTTATGTGGTTACCGGGGATTGAACCCGGCCCCTTGCGCTTGCAAGACAGGCGCCGGAACCACTGAGCTATATCCCTGGCCCGATATTCGTGGGTTTTAACACATCTGTATCTTCATTCTACTTTGGAAGTTCATGTGTCTGGAAATCCATACATTTCTTCTGTTTTACATTTCATTAAAGTACAAATTTTCAATTTAGGTGTTTATTATCCTCTGAACTTTTATTTCTTTCTCTTACTACTGGGTCAGTGGTAATTTCCCTCTTTTCATGCTTATTATGGATGTGAGGCTTTTCTTTCCTTTGTTTGATAAGGTTGGCTAAGGGTCTATCAATTTTGTTTACCCTTTCAAACAACCAGCTCTTAGATTTGTTGATTTTTTTGTTTCATTCTCTTAGTCTCCATTGCATTAACTTCTGCTCTGATCATCATAATTTTTTGCCTAGTGCGAGCTTTGGCTTTGTCTTGATCCTCATTTTGTAGTCGCTTGAGGTTCAGCATTCGATTCTTTATTTGAGCTTGTTCTGTTTTCTGGAAGTAGGTGTTCACTGTTATGAATTTTATGAAGGCAGTAGAACTACTTTCATTATGTCCCATAAATTTCTATATGTTGTACCAGCGTTATTGTTAATTGTAAAAACTTTCATTTCTTCTGTGACCCATTGGTTCATCAGCAGATTGTTGTTCAATTTCCATGTGTTTGTGAGGATCCGGACTTTCTTTTACAATTCAGCCCCAATTTCTAGACACTGTGGTCTGACAGTATGCAGGAAATGACTTCAGTTCCTTTGCATTTACTTAAACCTATTTTCTGAATTAGCACGTGGTCTATTTTAGAGAATGATTCTTGAGCAGCTGAGAGAATGTAAATTCTGACTTTGTGGGGTGAAAAACTCTGTTGGCATCTATTAAGTACATTTGTTGAAGAGTCTGGTTTAGCTCAAGTATTTGCTTATTTATTTTCTGTTCAATCGACCTGTCTATTTGCGACGGTTGAGTGTCGAAGTGCCCCACTATTATTGTATTGGTGTTTATCTGGCTTTTCATGTCCATTAATGTTTGTTTTATATAGTTGGGTGCATTACAGTTTGATACATGGATATTTAAGATTGCTATTTCTTTCTCTTGGATTTTTCCCTGTACAAAAAGATAGTGTCCTTCCTTATCTCTCTTTATCAGTTTGGCTTTAAATCCATTTTGTCTACAAATAAGATCACCATTTCTGCTTTTTTTTTTTTTTTCTGTTTTCTGCTGCATGGAGTATTGTTTTCCATCCCTTTACTTTCAGTTTCAGGCCTTGTTTCTCAATTAGGTGTGTTTCTTGTATACAGCAGATTGTAGGTTCTTGCTTCTGGATCCATTCTGCCAATCTGTGTCTCTAAATTGGCAAATTGAGTCCATTGACATTAATGGTTATGACTGATATACGCAGATTTAGTGCTGTCATGTTTTCCTGTTCTTGGTTCTTTTATTCATTTTTTTCCCTTTTCTCATCAGTTTCTTATTTGGCCTCTTATGGGTCTCATGGGTTTGCAAATTTCCTTGTTCTTCTCCAAGATACTATTTAGGATGCTTTACAGTGCATGTTTTGCATTTGTGAAGTTTTTGTTTGTCATGGAAGTAACTTATTTCCCCCTCTATTTTGAAGGATAGTTTTGCAGGATACATCAGTCTGGGTTGGACATGCTTTTCTTTCAAAGCTTGAAACACTTTGCTCCAGGCTCTTCTCTAATTAAGTGTTTGGGTTGAAAAATCTGTTGTGATCCTGATGGGCTTTCTTTGGTATGCAATTGTTTTATTTTCTCTGGCTGCTTTCAGAATTTCATTTTTTTTTTATATATATCTGGAACCTTTGTAATTGTATGCCTAGTTGTAGATTTTTTCATGTCACAGCCTTGTAGAGTTCTATATGCTTCATATAATTGTTTGTCCAATTCTTTTCCTTTTCTTGTGAAATTTTCTGCCATCATCTCTCTGAACAGTTTTTTTTTTTAATGTCTTTGCTATTGTCTCCTGCTTCCTCGGTTACTCCAGTCAGTCTTATGTCATTCTTCTTTGAATCATGTAGGAGTTATTGGATTAATTTCTCATTACCCTTTGCCATTTTCCATAAATTATACCTTTCTTGTTCATTGGCTGATATCCTGTCTTCTTAGTCTGAAATTCGGTCTTCTGGCATATTCATTCTACTGCACAACCTTTTGCTTTCTTTCCTGATTTCCTCCATCTCTACTTGTACCTGTTTAAAAGGTTCCGTTGCTTTTGCTATCTTGGATTCTATTAAATCCCTGATTTCCTCTTTATCTTTATGAATCATAGTGTTAACTGTGTACAGTATATCTTTTTTCAACTCAGATATCACTTCTGATTTCCATTTTACTAGATCTGCTTTGGTTACCATTTTAAGGAATCCTGGTGATTGAGCTTCAGACTTCTTTATTCCCCTTCCTCCTATGTTACCTGGGGTAAAGATCTTTGCCTCTGAGTCTTTTAATTTTTCCTCATCTCTAAGTTTCTGTCGTTGCTCTTGTTTTTGGCTTTATTCCTGCCCTGTTTTCTGGCAGTGTTTGTTGCAAGTCTCTTTCTTCCTTATATTTAGGACCCTTAAGATTGATCAGTGTTTCCTGGGTTATTCTTTAGTTTGTAATGGGACCTAAACAACCTTAGTTGTGGCACACCATATGACATACTCAAACAGCACAGTCAGATCACCTTGCTTGAAAATCATTGGGTAGCGGAGGCCCTCCTGTCCCACCCTCAGGCACTGGTGCCTGTTTTCTGTCGCTTAAGGTTCCTGCAGACTCAGTAGTGCCCAGTTTACCTAGAGTGTGTCTGGGTGCGTTTCTGCAGTTGACGAGGAGGCAGGCAGGCCCCAGCCATGTGCGGGCTGTAATGGTGCCCCCTGAGGTTCTGGCAAGCTCGGCCCTGCACCTGTAGTGTTCCAGGGAACGATTCTGCAGTCAGTACGGAGGCAGCCAGGCCTCAGCCCTGTGCCTCAACTCTCCACTTCTAAGAGAGTTAAGATCCTTAGTCTCAGGGTGTAGCCACCACTGAACAAAATGGCATGTAGTGTAAAGCCTACTGTGATGCCAAAGGAAACACAAACACAGTAACTTCTAGGCACTATCTTTACTTTTCAGAGTAATGCACCAAAATGCCTCTTCAAATCTTTCTCTGTATTTTTCTCATCATTTAGGCATCAGTCTCAGAATATCCATAGGGAGTGATCCAGGCAACGCCAAGAGATACTTTGACAACCTGGGAAATGGAGAGACCTGAGATACTGGAAGACGGGTTTCACTGCCAGTGCTTACTATCAGCTTGCTAGAACCTAAGCAGGACTAATTGGCTGCAGCTTAAGACTCAATTCTCTGTGGGCTCTTAGTGCCAAGGAAATGCACCACTGGTTCTAGTCAAAATGTCCTATTTCTGTTAAAGCACTCACAGGATCTCATTTTTCCCACTCCAGATACACGTGTCACCTGTTGACCCACTCAGAGTCGTGCCTGCTGTCCCTCACCATAGTCGTCATGCCCCGGGGACAGAAGAGTAAGCTTCGTGCTCGAGAGAAACGCCGCCAGGCCCGGCTTCAGGCCCAGAGTCAGCAGCTTACTGAGGCCCCTGAGGCCCAGGAAGGAGAAGGAGCTTCTTCCACTCACATTCCTAGAGATCCCGAGAGGGCTGCTGGAGAGCTGCCCACCAGCACTGGTGCTGCTGCTGCCATATCACGCAGAAGAACGGGCAGAGGTGCCAGGCGCGGGGGGCAAGAGGGAGCTACTTCCTCTACGGCCGCACCC
The DNA here is from genome assembly GCA_004026965.1 of Petromus typicus. NCBI lineage: Eukaryota > Metazoa > Chordata > Mammalia > Rodentia > Petromuridae > Petromus > Petromus typicus. Next base: position 6,420 of record PVIR01039891.1, read on the forward strand.
TCTGCTCAGTGCTCCCGAAGCATTCTTCTGGTAAAGAAGGCAGAAAAGTTGATGCAGTACCTCATGTGCAAGTATAGATCAAATAATCCCAGTTTGAGGAGGGATATGTTGAAGATTGTCCACAAAAGGTTCAGAAATGATTTCCCTGAGATCTTCCAGATAGCTTGTAGGCGCATGGAGCTTGTTTTCGGCCTGAGGCTGGAAGAAATCACACCAGGTTGCGGTTCCTACACCCTGACCAGCCTACTGGATCTCGGTGAGGAAGATGACAAGCCCAGCATCTTTCCCAAAGCTGGACTCGTCCTGTCTGTCCTGGGCATCCTGTACTTGCATGGCTACCGTGCTCCTGAGACAGAAGTCTGGGATTTCCTGAGCTCCTTAGGCATCTCTGATCGTTCAAGGCACTTCATCTTTGGAGATGTCGAGAAGTTCCTCATTGAAGACATGGTCCAGCAAAGGTATCTGCAGTACCGTCAGATTCCGGGCAGTGAACCGCCCCGCTATGAGTTTCTGTGGGGCTTCAGATCCCATCTGGAAGCCACCAAGATAAAAGTCATGGACTTTCTATCCAGGGTCACTCGTTGTAATATCAATGAGTTTTCATTGTTGTTTGAAGACACTCTGAGAGGTCAGAGAGAGCAAGCTGAGCTTGCAGAAGCTGAAACTGAAGCTGAAGAAGCTGAAGGAGAAGAGGAAGCAAAAATGGGAGCCGAAGGAGAAGCAGGAGCTGAAGCCGAAGCAGAAACAGAAGCAGGGGCAAAAGTAGGAACCGAAGGTGAAGCTGATGCCAAAGCAGGAACTGAAGCTGAAGAAGGAGTCGAAGCAGAAGCAGGAGCCAAAGTAGGAGCTGAAGCAAAAGTAGGAGATGAAGGTGAAGCCAACTCCAAAGCAGGAACTAGAGCTGAAGCAGAAGTAGGAGCAGAATTAGAAGCAGAAGCAGGAGTTGGAGCAGAAGCAGAAGTCCAAGCAAGAGTTGAAGCCAAAGTAGAAGCAGGAACAGGAGCAGAAACCAAAGCAGAAGCAGGAGCTGAAGCAGAAGCAGAAATCGAAGCAAGAGTTGAAGCCAAAGTAGAAGCAGGAACAGGAGCAGAAGCCAAAGCAGAAGCAGAAGTCAAAGCAGAAGCCAGAGCAGGAGTTGGAGCTGAAGTAGAAGCTGAAGCAGAAGCAGGAGTTGAAGCAGAAGTGGGAGCCGAAGCAGAAGCATTAGCTGGAGCAGCAGCTGGAGTTGAAACCAGATTAAAAGCTGGAGCAGGAGTGGGAGCTGAAGCTGAAGCAGGGGCTGAAGCAGAAGGAGGAGTAAGAGTTGAAGCAGAAGACAAAGCAGAAGCAGATGCCCAAGCAGAAGCAGATGCAAAAGCTGCAGCCGAAGTTGCAGCCAGTCCTGGAGCTACTGCTGAAGCCAAGCCAAGTTGCAAGGGCAAAGCCAGCTGCTCTGCACCCTAGTGGTATGTATGTGATGCATTGTTCACTATGGCATTTAAAATGCCTGTTTGTCTTTGTTCTTATTATATTATTGTTATATTATATTATGGGATAACATTCTGATGATTTTGTTCCTATATCACTCAAGGGTCTCTTTCCAACAGAATGCTTATTTAGGTTTACAGTGTAACTTGATTACTGTTATGGATTAAACATTTGTGTTTACTAGGTTTAGTGATAAGGTATTGATTTGTTTTGAAACATAAATGGGAATTCCTGAAATCACTTTGATGATTTGTACCAAGATAACATGCCACTGGGACAGGAATAAACTCTTAAATGTGAAGTAACTCCAGTAAATATTTAGGATCAGCTCTGTGCTAGTGAACTATCAACTTGTATAGGAAACACCCAGCTGATTGAATCAGCATAAACCTGAGTGTGACTGAAGGGATTTACTGAACATAAGACCCTGCCTGGTGTGAGTGACACCAACCAGTAGGCTTATAGTTTGAATGGGATGAAAAGAAAATTGACGAAGGTAAGCCTGATTGTGTTTCTTTCCAGGCGCTTCAATTGTCTCCTTCACCTTGGAAGCCACCTCGAAAGTCACCTCCTAGTTTCCAGCATAGACTTTTTGGCCTCCTGATACACGTGTGCACAGAATGCTCCAGTGACCTCCAGCTTTTGACATTTGAGTGGACTCTCTAGCTCCCCAGTTTGCTTCTCTGCCTGATGCCATAGGTGGCCTTTGAGAGCCTACCTTGTAAATCCTCGTAAATGTATCTGTTTTATATTAATCTGTATTTCTAGTGTGCATTGACTGGTACAAGCTGATATGACTTATACCTATATTTGCTTATATGATATTCAGTAGTGTATAAGAAGCTCACCTAAAATTTGAGTATCTAATTTTTTGAAGCTTTCAAATTTTGTACGAGGACTCTTAAGACAAATGAGAACAGCTCCTGCCTATGCAGTGATAGAGACTGGGAGAAGTAAGAAACAACGGAAAATAGAAGTGGAGGGAGAACATGACTTAGTATTCTTTGGTATGCAGTATTTTACCTATTGTTTTCTAATTTTTTTTCTTAGTTTGTTATTCTCCTTGAATAGTACATATACTGTAATAGTATCTGATTAAAAAAAATTTTTGTTGAACTCAGAGCAATCCTCCTGCCTCTGCCTCCTGAGTGCTGGGATTAGTGGCTTGAGCCACCACACCTGACACTGTGGTATTTGGTACATGAGTCACCACACCTAGCGTTGTATGTGGTTACCAGGGATCAAACCCAGCCCTTGCACTTGCAAGGCAGGGTCCAAAACCCCTGAGCTAAATCCCTGGTCCTGATTTAAAAATTTAAAAAATACTTGAGGTACACACATGGTAATGTTTCACTTGAAAATAATTATAGTAAAAATGCTAATCTTTAATGTGTTCATAAAAGGCAAACTCAACAGCAGAATTTCACTTACACAACATGCCTTCATTCACTATTATAAGCCATAGGCTATTAAATTTTTAGCGTTCACTATTCTAAGACTGACTGAGTTTTTTACTTTTCACATTTAGGAAAGAGAACAAGCAATGTTTGTGTGCATGACATATTTCACTTAATGCCCTCCATGTTCATCTGTGTTGTCACAAATGATAATATCCTCTTGATGGCTGAATAATATCCCACCATATATATGTACCACATTTTTTTAATCCACTCATAAATTAAAGGATTAAAATTAAAATCAACTTAGGTTGATTCTGTCAAGACTAAAATGGAGCTATTTTGAAATGATTTAGCATAGGATGACTAAATCATCTAACTTGTGAACAGCAATGAATTGCTTAAATGAGTCACTGTAAGGCGTTTCTGTGTAGTACAATATTTGTGTGCTAAATTTTCTATTCTTAGCCCTGCCAATGAGCTGGATTTAAACTTTGGACCAAGAACAAACTTTGCCTTTCTTACCATTGAGTCCTCATTGTACTTTAGAAGACAAGTTGGACTATCTATGGGTGGTGAATGAATTCTTTTGTACTTGTTTGTTTATTAATATTGCTTTCACTCAAACTTTTGTAATTGTTTTCATGTTAACACAATAAAGTTGTATAAGTTCTGTTTTAAGGAGAATGTTGCCAAGTAATTGGAAGACAAAGATACTTGCTAAAGGAAAGCAGTGTACTAACTAACCAAATTGTCACAGATCAGTATCAATGTGTTGTCCAATCAAAAGATTCAGTAGGATAAAACATGAGTATCTCTCTTTGTGATGGCAAAAAAATTTCAGAGAAACATAAGAATTCATGTAAAGAAGAAAATAACAAAAAAGGGATTTAATAGGAAAATAACAAAGCTAATTTTTTAAAGCTACATATCAGAATATCAGAATATGTCATGTTAGCATCTGCATGGATACAAAGTCTGGAAAAATATCTTCTTTTTTTAAGTAATATAGTGATATATACTTAATCATATAATTCATCAATTTTATTACACAATTTAATAGTTTTTGCCTATTGTACTTTTTCAAATTATGTAAAATATTTACTAAGTGTACAATTTAAAGGTATTGTTCATATCCATTGTCATTAATCCTTTGTCCCTTTTTGAAAAAAATGTATACATGCAGTAGGTTTTATTCTTGGCACTTTCAATATTCTACTCTACACTTTTATTTGCTTTTCTTGGGATAGTCAGGAATGATTTTCATCTTTTCTCTATATGGACAGTTTCCCTTTCCTCTGGCCTCTTTCAGCTGCTTTCTTTGCATTTAGTTTTTATAGCTCATGAACTATTCAAACATGAACTATTACCCTGATGTGAGTTCTTGTTTTGAACGTTAATCCTGTTTTGGATCTGCAAGCTTCCTTGATCTGTGGTTTGGTATTTGAAGTGAATTTCAGAAAAGTTCTCAGTCATTATTGTTTCAAGTATTTCTTCTGTCTGTTTTTCTCTTGATTTTTCTCATTTTGCATGACTCTAACTGTCTTAAAATTTCTATGTCTGTTGAGACATTTGTTTTTCTTCATTCCTTAGTTTTGAATGTTTCTCTTGAGATCATTAGTTTTAGAGATTGTTTTCTCATTGATGTGAGTCTATAATCAATCATATACTTCATTTCTGTTACAGTATTTTGGACCTATAATGTTTCTTTTTTAGTATTAAACTTTTCAAGGCTGGAAATTTAGCTTAGTGGTATGGAGCCTACCTACCAAGCGCAAGGTCCTGAATTTGATCCCAGTAACCGCATAGAACACAATGCCTGATGTGGCAATTCGTGCTCATGAGCAGTCAGCACCAGACACCATAGGGCTGGGTATGGTGGCTCAAGCCTGTAAACCCAGCATTTGGGAGGCAGAGGCAGGAGGATTGCTGTGAGTTTGAGGCTGAGTTCAGGACTAGCCGGAACTACAAAGTGAAAACCTGTCTCAAAAAAAAAAAAAAAAAAAAAGTTCTTGTCTGCTGACATTTTGTATCTATTCTTACAAATTGTCTTTTCGTCATTGAACGCCATAACATTTAAATAATAATTGTTTCAAATCTCGAATCTAGTAATCTGTTATATCTGAGTCTTGAGTATGGTGCTTGCACTATGTGTTCAAGCTATGTTTCATAACTTTTAATATGTCTTTTAAGATTTCCTCATATCCAGCTACAATATCTTAGGTCAAAGGAAGTACCATAAACAACCTTTTGAGTGTGTAGTGGTATGTTGGCAAGGGGAAATATTCTTTAGTTCCAACATTAGTTGTTACTCTTATAGGGAGATTTTATGTCTCTCTACTGTGAATATCACCCAATTGCTTCTCAATTGAATTCGCACCCCGTAGGAGGAGTAGGATGGCTACAGTACATTACAGTTGAGTATTTTACCTCTCTGGGAAAGATTAGAGCTGACTAGAATTACATTTCATTTTTCCTCCAGATCATTTATATTTTGATAAAATTACAAAAGGTTTGGGTCTGGTTAGTATCTCCTGAAATCAGATCTTTTTAAAAACAAGCAATATTCTGGGCTTATTTCAATACAGTGCCATTTCTCCTGTCTTGCCTGACTAATGAATAAATATCCACGGTGAGAACCTACTTGATCCTGTATGGGTAAAACTCAGAAATGTGTGAAATCCTGCCTGATGACTGAGACCAAGCAAGTTATTAATTATGTGAGATTTCAGCTCTTGAAGTGTGCATCCTAAAGTTTCAATTCTTTGTATTCTTCTGTTAGTCTCTACAGTTTTGAGGTTGGCAGTATGCCCTGGGATGCCACTTCACTAATAGAGTTGGTTCTTAAATTTCTAACTATTTAAGACTAAGTGGCAACTTGCAAGCATCTTGCTTAATGAAAAGTTGTTCTGCTTTTTTTATTTTTAAAAATACTTTGCTCTTGTACATAAATGTTGCTAAATTTCTAAAGATTTTTGTACAAAACTGAGTCAGATTCCAACAAAGGAAAGGCATATTTTTCAAAATTGCTGTCATTAAATACCTGAAAATATGCCTCAAAAATTTAAATAAGCATCTGAAACAGCTTCAAATAGAAATTTATTAACCACAAAATTTAATCTGAAGTTATTTTTTCTGCATTTTGTAGGTAGGCCATCCCACACAACATCTTGCATTTTGATCCCCAAGTTTATTCTATATAAGATGAGGTGACAGGAAAAAATGATTCCTGAGGTTCATTTAAGTTCTTCATCTCAAACTGAACAAATACTTGTTACATGCGGGACAGTGCTATAAGTTTAGATATACAATGAAAAGACTCTGTTATTGAGAAGTAATTTAATTGGAAGATAAACACAAGTTAAATGCTGCCAGTGAGACCCAGAGTGCAAGAAATAGTGAAATTATTACCCAGTTTTGTAATTATGGGTGATCTTTGAAAGCTGTAATTTTGGGGACATGTCATTGAAGTGCTTTTGGCAGTCTTAGAATAACTGAATGACTTTTGACCAGAATAGAATAGAACAGACTGAGCAGTACCTAGTGATATTTGTAAAGGGATAGTTAGAGGTGGATTTAGGAGGAGTCAGATCACAGCGGAAATAGAAGGTCAAATTGAGAAACTTAAAATTTTAGACTTTGGGTAATCGGAAGTTTAATACAGGAATAAAGTATAACACTACAAATTACAATTCAACAGTTAAAGCTGCAAAGGTAACATGAAGTAGAATTTAAAAAAAAATACTTTCAAAAGCTGAAAGAGGGCATTTCAACCAAAGGAAATGCTGAATATAAAAGCACAAATTGGTAAAAATGCACTACCAGAGAATTGGAAAGCAGTCCATTATGGTGAGATAACACAGAGCATCACACACACACACAGTGAGAGGAAAAATGTGGGAACAAAGGAGAGTTCAACTCAGGGGCCTCAGAACAGCACGCCAAAGTTTTTGGATGTTGTTTTGCACAAAGGAAGCTTTCAGGATTCTCAAAGGAAAAGAGTGACATGATTTAAACTGCTCTTCAGGAAATTCAAAACTCCTACAATCATTTGAGCGCAGGAGTTCAAGACCAGCTTGGGCAACACAGCAAGAGTCAAGCTGCATATAAGAAAACCACAGAAGGGCCGGGGAGTTAGCTCAGTGGTTCCGGCGCCTGTCTTGCAAGCGCAAGGGCCCGGGTTCGATTCCCCGGTAACCACATAACAATACTGGGTGTGGAGACCCACACCCAGCAGCAACCAGTACCACCTACCACAGTGCCGGGCGTGGTGGCTCACGCCTGTAATCCCAGCACTCGGGAGGCAGAGGCAGGAGGATTGTGATGTGAGTTTGAGGCTGAGCTCAGGGCCAGCCTGAACC
>PVIR01039892.1:0-13642 GCA_004026965.1 Petromus typicus
AGCTTGTCATTGTAAGTAACTTTTTAAACAATCTCCCTGACAGCTTACAATTGAGAGGAGTTTAAATAGGTACACATGGTTGCTAGTTCAAGAACAAGAAAGTACTATATAGTTTGTGTGGTTGTGCTCTTTTGTTACAATGGGTGTGATAGTTCATTGTTACCATTTGAGTAAGAAGCACACTGATTGCCTTAGCATAGTAATGGGCGTGACTGAATGGATTTACTGAAAATGGAAGGCCCACCCTGAGTATGGGTAGCACCAGCCAAAAGGCTTGTAGGCTGAATGGAATAAAACGAGAAAAAGAAAGAAATCTTGCTTTTGTTTCTTCAGAGGAGCTCCAGTCTTCGCCATTGCCTTGAATGCTGTCTCTTGGCTCCCAGCACAGACTCTTCAGTTTTGCAGGAGAAGCTCTTCAGTTTTCTGATACTAGGTCATACAGGGCTCTATGGTGAGTTCTGGGCCTTTGACTTTTGACTGGATTCTTCAGATCTCCACACACAGCCCCTTTGCATTCTTTCACACCATTGTAAGGCTACTTTGTAAAGCCAGACACACACACACACACACACACACACACACACACACACACACACACCATATTGAATCTGTTTCTCTGGTGAGCACTGACTGATACAACAGGGACCTGGGAAAACACAGCCCCAGCAGGCAATGAAATAAGCTCCCATTCAGGCGTCAGTACTGAAAAAGCAGTCGCAGAAGCAATAGCTATTGTTAAAGTTTGAAAAATAAGTGCAGGAAAAACATTACAAAGACAAGCAGATAACAAAAATCTTTGTTCTTTTATTCTTTATTCTTTATTGTAATGACAGAAACAGCCATCTCCTTTAAAAGTAACTCCAACATCATAGAATCCTCCTCTCTGGAATAGTCCATGTCTTTCATCTTAGGTTTCCAGAAATATGGAAAAGGAAATATATAAGAAATTCTATTAAGAGTATTTTTATGTGGAAAAGCACTTAACCTATCTCCAGATCTCTGTCTTTAAAATATGTGTGTTTGCCATGCCCTGTGCCTATTATTTTTTTGAGACAGTGTTTCACTTTGTAGTTCAGCCTGGCCACGAGCTCAGCCTCAAACTCACATAACAGCAATCCTCCTGCCTCTGCCTCCCGAGTGCTGGGATGACAGGCGTGAGCCACCATGCCCGGCACTGTGGTATGTGGCACTGATTGCTGCTGGGCATGAGTCTCCATGCCTAGTATTGTAATGTGGTAACCAGATTGAACCCTGTCCTTGCGCTGGCAAGATAGGCACCCGGAACCACTAAACTAAATCTCTGGCCCTGCCCTATGCCTATCATTAAAAATAATGGTCATACCACCACCATGTTAGGGGAAAGAATCCTGGATTCTCTTCCTCAAGTGTTTTGTTCAACTTTTCCCAGATTTGAAAAACAAAACAAAAAACCACTTTCTTCTTTTTAGCTCTCCAGAGCTATAATCTTCTTTACCATTCTCAAGATACCTAATATATTCCCCTTATCTTAGCCTTTAGTACCTTTTCTTTACAGAGAAATTATAACTCATAACTTTTGGAAGGAGTTCCTTCAGCCAAATTCTCTTCTTTCCACCTCCTGTCCTCCAAATTCCTTCCCTCATCATTTCCAAATGTTTTAAAAATGAGGGGATTCAGTGTTCTCTGAGTAGAGCCACTGTCCCCTTAATCTGGCCTGGATGTTGTTCCTACCTGGAGTGTCTCTATCATCGCAACGACTGGATCCCACCTATCAAGAGTGGCCGGACACTGGCCTGTTCAGTAGTTCCCTCAGTTGATTTGAACATATGGGCCAAGGTTAGGAATAAACTCAGCATCCTCTTGAACTAGATTCATCAGTCTCTGCCCATAGATAGATTCCATTTCTCTTACCAGAGATGAGTCCCTGAAGAGCAACAACCATTGCATATTTTTAGGCTCTACATTCCTATTAATGTAGTAGTTTTTTTTTTTTTTCAGACAGGGTCTTGCTTTGTAGTTCAGGCTGGCCCTGAGCTCACTATGTAGCCTTGAACAAGCCTCAAACGCACAGTAATCCTCCTGCCTCTGCTTCCTGAGTTCTGGGATTACAGGCGTGAGCCACTACACCTGGCATCGTGGTGTGTACTACTGATTGCCGATGGGCCTGAATCACCACTCCGGGCACTGTGGTATGTGGTTACTGGGGATCCAACTTGGGACCTTGCACATGCAAGACAGACACCAGAACCACTAGGCTAAATCCCTGGCCCAATATGGTGGATTTTTAGTTAAGTTGCTAAATGAATAAAGTCAGCACGTCACATCAAGATGTATGGGGTTCTAAAGTTCTTTCGTGACATCCTCACCCTGAATTAAATTTCCAAACACCTGTTTACTCTCACAGTCAAAATTTCTGGAGGTAAGTCCATTCTAGTTTGCTTTTTTTCTAAGTTGCTCTGCTGAGGTTTTTATACTGGTTAGTTGAATCATACACAAACTCACTTAAGCAAATGAGTCCTCTGTGGGATTTTCTTTTATTTGCTACCTCCAATTGACCTGGTGCTGAAATTTTCTTCTCTAAAACATCTCTTCTTCAAAAATTTTCTGAAATAATCTCCCTGCAGCAAAAATGTAAGAATGGTACAACATATTTTATAGACTCTTTGTCTAGAAATCCTATTCAGGATTTTAGTTCACTGTTGCAATAATGGCTTACAGCAAAAACATCCCAGCTAAGATCACATGCTGTGCCCAAGTGGCATATTGCTCAGTTCTCCTTCAATCTGAATCAAGTCTGCAGGCTTTTCTTGACACACTCTCTTCTCCTTTCTTGTCCAGAGTTAACCATTGGAGTTGGTATGATTGATTTCTATTATATGCTCCTACTTTCACTAAAATAATGTTTCTGTACATGATACTATTTTATATTTTGAAACTACATAAATTGTATGCAGGTATATAATCTGCAAACTTCATTGTGAATGCTAATATTTATTTTTTAGGGATTGATTTGTTGTTGCATAGATTTTTCTTTTTAAAGCATTCATTTTCAATTTTTTAAAAAAAGTATTTCTTCTTTTTTGAAAGAATAGTGGAGTGATAAACAGCATGTAAAAGGAAAGGAACAATCTGTACTTTCCCCTGTTGTCCAGCTCTTGCCTCTTAAGAAAGGAAGATTGAATCTATAGAGACAAGGTGGAAGCAGGGACTCCAGAGTGGTTCAGGGAGAATCACAGTGCTGCAACTGGTTAGCAGCTGCTCTGAATTGCAGTACACAGTGAATCACTACAGTCCAAGTGCCTGCCACACTCCCTAGAGAGAGTGCTTGATTGGACCCTATCCCAGGGAGGGGTTGACTGACCCGGGACTCAGCAGCTGTAAGATGACTTCTGTTCAAAGCCCGAAGTGTATGTTGCCACCGTGACTGGGTGAGGGACAGCCAGGGGACACAGTTGTGGTCTGGGAATGGTGATTGGGCTGACAAGAGATCCCCTGAGGAGATTAAGCCAAAGAACACATGCTCAGCCCCCTGGCCAGAGGCTAGGTTCAGCCTGAACTGCTCTGGATTTGAAGTCAAAGAACTGGTACTCTCCTAGTCCTTCTGGCTGCTGGTATGTGCATCCGTCATGAGATCTGAGGTCTGACTGCCCACTTTATCTACTAATGTGAGCAAGGACAAGTCTTAAATTGGACACTGTTCCCAAATTTCATGTCTTGGAAGCAAACCACATGTGCGAAATCAAGAGAAATTTTTGGTTGTTTTATTTTCTCATTGTTGTTGTTGTTGTTTTTTACATTTTTGTTTGTTTCTTTTTTCTGCAACAGTTTATTAGAGCTCGAGGAATTTTCCTTTGCCCCTCTTCTTTGCTTTTAAATGTTTTTTTCTTCCTTTTTCTTCTTCTCTTTTTAATATTTTCTCTTATTTTTACTCTCCTCTATTTTTTTCTCCTTTTTGTCTTCTATTTATCTATAGTTTTCCTCCTTATCTTTACCTAATTCTGTAACATCCATTTACCCCTCAGTAGAATCTTTTCTACCATTTCTTTTTTTCCTCATAACATAATTTAAGGTTTCAAAAACTTCCTCTTACATTTCAGCACCCCCAACTTCTATGCCTTTAATAGTAAAACCATAAAGCTTTATTAATATTTTGATAGGCAACTCTGTAAAATTACTGTTGAATTCTTTCTACCATTAGTAAAGATACAGCTGTCACATTTAGCATATGTTAGCTATGGGTCAATGGTAAGACAATCCAGGGGGCACCAAGGGGCAGAACCATGTAAACCACATGTCTAAATTACTCTAAAGAATAATAGAGGAAATTACAAAACAGGCCAGAGAGATAATCAGAGAAGATATAACTAAACAGATAATGGAAATAATAACCAAAAAGATGTAGGATGTTTCAGAAGACACTGATAAAATCTAAATGAGCTAAAGAAAATGAAACAAAATGTGAATATCCAGTTTAGCAAAAAGTTAAAGTTCATAAAAAAGTTTCAATTAGAAGCCTAGCAGATTAAGCATTATATTGAAACTTAGGCAGCAGAAGCAATCAATGTACTGACAATTTTAGCCCTAGAAGACAGTAATATCTTCAAAGACCGTCTACTAAAAGACACCTTAAAAACAATAAGAGAACATGAAAAATGGATCCAACCAGCTGGTAGCTGATTAAAGAAGGCTAATCTGAGAATAATTGGAATAAGTGAAAAATCAGAAGATAGCATATATGGCATAAAAATACTTGTTCACAGAAATAATGGTAGAAATTTCCAAAATATAAGGAAAGGAAAAAACATACAGATAAGTGAGGCATGTAGAACCCTAAGTAGCCATGACCAAATTCTCCCCACCACATCATAATCAGAATACTAAAATCTATCACAGCAACAGCTATTTTAGAGAAAAGCAATAAATTAGTTATAAAGTTAAACCCATTAGAATTACATCAGACTTCTCAACATTAACCTTCAGGGCCATGAAGACTTGGAGCAAAATATTTCATGTTCTAAAAGGTAACAACTTCCAACCTCAAATTATATATCCTGGAAAACTTTTCTTAAAAATTTATGGAGGAAATAAGATTTCCATGACAAGAAGAAACTCTAGAAATTCATGCCCACAAAACTACTTACAACAATTCTCAAAGATATTGTATAAAGAGACAATGAAAGCAACAACACCAGAAAGGATGAATATACCTGGTGGGCAGAGTGCCTAAGCAAAGGATGAGTGGGGTGGGAATCAGCAATTAGAAAATAATGCAATGAGAAGAACATGTCTGTACCTCTCAGTAATAACTCTTAGTGTAAATGGCTTCAATTCCTCAATCAAAAGACATAGGTTGGCAGAATGGGAGAAAGAAACTAAATCCAATGATATGTGTACAAGAAACATCAATTAAAAAACTCACAAATTAAAATCAAAGGATAGAAAATACTATTGTGTTCAATTGGAATCTGGAAAAAAGCAGGAGTCTCTAATCTAACTTCAAACAAAGTGGATTTGAAGCCAAGACTGTCAGAAGAGACAAAGAAGTTTACTATACATTGATTAGGAGAACGATTAAACAAGAAGAGATAATAATTAGAAATATACATAAACCAAATACTGGCACACCCAACTTCGTAAATGCTAATGAGTATGAATAACACCAATACAACTGTGAAGGGAGATATATATATATATATTTTTTTTTTTTTTTAAAGGTTTTTTGAGACAGGGTCTCGCTTTGTGGTTCAGGCTGGCCCTGAACTCAGCCTCAAACTCACATCACAGCAATCCTCCTGCCTCTGCCTCCCGAGTGCTGGGATTACAGGCGTGAGCCACCACACCTGGCACTGTGGTATGTGGTACTGGTTGCTGCTGGGGTGAGTCTCCACGCCCAGTATTGTTATGTGGTTACCGGGGAATCGAACCCGGGCCCTTCCGCTTGCAAGACAGGCGCCGGAACCACTGAACCCATGAAGGGAGATCTTAATACGTCACTGTCCCAAATGAAGTGAAAAAGTCAGTAATGAAACATCCTAGTTGAAACAAACCTTCAAACAAATGGGCTTAACAAATATCTACAGAGCGTTCCATCCCAGAGCAATAGAATACACATTTTTTTTCAATAGCTCATGGGACTTTCTCCAAAATAGACCATGTTATCTGTGTTAGTTACTTTTCTCATTGCTGAGACGAAATACCTAACATACAAAGTTAAATAAGGAAAAGCTTGTTTAGCTCACAGTTTGTAGAAGTTTTAAACCATTATTGGCTGACTTTAAGGCAGGCTGGTGTAGCAGATAGTGTCATAGAGAAGAAACAGTTCATGGCATGTAGTAGGTAGCAAAATACCAAGGGACAACCACTACTCTCTATCCCTTATATCGTATCTAGGACACCTAGAGTAGGTAGCACTCACATCCTTAATCCGACTGTCCTTGTGCCTAGCATTGCGCCATGAATCAATCCTAGGGTCACATACTCTAAAAACAGCCATCTCTGAAAAAGTTCCATCTATGACTGCATGAGGCTTTAAAGGGACATGTAGACAAAAACCATAACATTCTGTCCTTGCCCTCCCCTAAAGATTCATGCACATATCCATATGCAAAAGCTATGTAGTACATCTCCAAGACTTGGCAAAATCCTAACAGTTTTAGCACTGATGAAAAGTCCAACTCCAAATTCTCCTGTATGATATAAGGCAAACTCTTAGCTGCAAGCCCCTGCACAAATGTAAATAGAGTTAAACATTTCCATCATTCAATGGCACATGATAGACATTTCCATTCCAAAACAAGGAATGAGAACAGAGCAAGACCAAAATCCACTAGGACAAACATTAAAACCCATAGTTCCACTTCCGGCGCCCTCAGCAATCTACAGCAAATTGTGAATTTCAAAGGGTGGTCCTGTCCCTTCAGCACTGTTGCTGGTTCCAGCTCCCAGGGCTTCTCTTCACGCCTGGCGTTGCTGTGTGTGGTTACTGGGTATCATACCTAGGCCCTTGCACTTGCAAGGCAGATGCTGGAACCACTGAGCTAAATCCCCAGCCCTGCAATACAGTTTTGTGTATTTTTTAAAAATTAATACATTTTCTATTACTTTTTATTTATTATGTGCTAGAATCTTACTTTCTTGAGTAACTACTAAAGCTCTACAAATAGCTTAATATCATGGCTATATTTAGGAGAATATATTACTATTTTTACTATTAATACTTCACTAACAATATTTTTTTTCTGATGTATATATTCAATCATTTACTTTTCCAGAAATTTTCAATTCTAGTCCTCTTGTACCTCAATTTTCATCTTCACATTTATTTGTTTATTTATTTGAGACAAAGTCTCACTATACAGTTCAGGCTGGTTTTGATACTCACGGAAATACTCCTGTCTCAGGTTTCTGAGTACTGGGATTATAGGACTGTTCCACCATGTCCTGGTTTTATTTTAAATTATCAGAGTTTGGACTTTAAGGTTAAATTATTTGATGAACAGTTTCAAAGTCTTGATTTGAGTGACAAATATAGTTTGAAGTATACTTTTCTGCATGTAATGAGGTGATCACAAACTTTTTTTGAAATGTGTTAATGTGGTGAAGTACAGAGATTTTCTGATATTGATTTATTTTTGGATTCCTTGGAAAAACTCAGCATGGTCATCATATGTTGTTACTTATTATATATTCTTATGAATTTGGTTTTCTCATGTCATGATTTCATGAGTTAATACCTTTCAGACATTCAAAAGTTTTTGAAATTTTGCTTGTAAACAAAAGACTTTCCTCCAGTCTAACACTGTCTCAGAAAAATCACACCATTGAAATATGGAAAATTTTGTATTTTATTTGGTAACTCATAAATTCTTTTGAGTAACATAATTAATTGTATGATGCTTTTATCTTTTGGTTCAGATCAACATTACTAGTAGTTAGTTTTTATTATATCAATTCTCACAATACCATATGGACATGATATTTTCTTTCTTTTTCTTTTTCTTTTTTTTTTTTGAGACAGGATCTCGCTTTGTAGTTCAGGCTGGCCCTGAGCTCAGCCTCAAACTCACATCACAGCAATCCTCCTGCCTCTGCCTCCCGAGGGCTGGGATTACAGGTGTGAGCCACCACGCCTGGCACTGTGGCATGTGGTACTGATTGGTGATGGGCGTGAGTCTCCACACCCAGTATTGTATGTGGTTACTGGGGGATCGAACCTGGGCCCTTGTGCTTGCAAGACAGGCGCCGAACCACTGAACTAAATCCCTGGCCAGACATAATATTTTCTGAGGTTAAATTTAGATTTCTTTTTAGAGAATAATCGCATCAACTAACTTGTTTATCAAATATTTATTGGCCTCCTATTACATATCAAGTATTATTCTAGATGCTAAAGGTACAGCAAAGAAAAAACTTCCTGCCCTAATGGGACATTTTGGGAATAGTTTTAGGACCACTGAGCCAGCCTCATAAGGCATCAAACTACATGTATTCACTAAAGTATCATTGTAAAAGTCTTCTTAAGACCTAAAATGATCCCAGAATAGAAATAGAACTACATTGTAATACCTCACAATTTACATTGAAAAGTATGCTTGCTAGGTTTTGTTGTTGTACTTTTTGACTAGGAATGAAACTTTGGTAGACCATTTTTAATAAATGTTAAAAAAACATGTTTGATGTTACCATTATAAACTACCTTTCATTAAAGAAACATCTTTATAGTACTTTTTAAATATAGTTATGTAAATATGAAGTATTTATAATTAAACATGGAGTACAATTTTATTATAAATTTTTTTGCTATTTTGAACTTATATTTTCAAATAGCTTGTGTAAATTATGAGTTTTCAACATCAAACAAGCTTGTAGCATACTCTGAAAATATATAAGAAGCCCACAAATACAAGTTTACATATTTTTATTAAAAATTAATAAATGGGTTGTTCAGAGATAGAAAATTTCATTTTGATTTGAATATAACAACTCAATTCTTATTAATTAACTGAAATAATTAGGAAATTTTTTACATAGAATTGTAGTTCTAATACAATTTTTCATTTAATATAAAGAAAGAATTACAACGAATCCAAAAATTGTCAAACTGAGAGCAAATATATTGGAACACAGAGAAGGAGCACTGGATTGTCGTGGAAGGATAAACTTGGTTGCCTGTGCAATGTTGGAAACCTCTGAGGAGAGATTGTCTTCACTGATGATTTGAATTGCAATATAGACGTGGGTGCCATCTTCTATTTTAAAGTATTCTGGTTTAAATTCAAAATTTTCTCTTGAACCAGCCTCTTTAGGTATCAAACTAGAGGTATTCACTAAAGTAGCTCTGGAGAAGTCTTCTTGGAGATCCAGGAAATGTATACTTACTCTTATAACATAGCTATGAGCTAGAAAACAAATAGATACGTCGTGTACATTAAAAATACTCAGATAACTTGTTGCCACCGCTCTGTCTTATGTACAGGGATGGTCATACATGTACACCAGAGTTCAGTTATAGAAATCCAAGCTATAGTTTTTGTTGGCGATTCCATTTTCTTTATCTTAAGGATATTACTTACAAACGACTTTTTATGTAAAGTGATGTAATCACAGAAGAAATTTAATTTACTATCATATAGTACTTATTTTAACCTAGATTTCTTCATGAAAAAAGAAATATAAAAAGTAGAATCCAGTTTTTAATTTAGAACAAAGAATACAAAAATGTTCAGAGACAGTAATGACATTTAGTACATTACATGTGTATTATTTTTATTAAATTGAAAGGGAGTGATAGAAGGGTAAGAGAGGCAAAGAATAAAAAGCAGCAGAGGGCAGAGGCTGTAATGTGTACTAATTAAACATGAACTCAGGACTTAGGCAGACCTTGATTAACACCCAATTCTACTACTCTCTAACTGTGCAACAAAAATTTGTTTCCATCTTTTTAAATAATCTGTAAAATATTTTGTCATTTAATAGTTTCTTCACCAAGAATTTACCAAGTGCCCGCTATTATAGTGGGGAGCACTGTAAAGGATAATGTATTAAAATTACTCTGCACAATTCAATAAAAAGTAAGCTCATGAATGCTATAGTAGGTATTACATCTGTTTTATTAAGATGGGAAAGGAGTAGGCCCACATATGTTTCATTCTGCGCCACTTTTTGAAATTGACCAGAGTCACTGATATAAAAATATCTTCTTACATTGTAAAAGGTGAGAATAAAAAAATATAATGTCCTTTTTCTGATATTTTGGGTTTTTTATGTTTTTCAGGAAGTTTTCAAGATGTTTCAAGTGTCTAGTGAATAACTTTGATTTAATTTTTAAAAATTTTAAAAATTTAATTTAATTTTAAAATTAAAATCTGATGTGATTTTTAAAGATTCTCTACATATGCACTTCATCAACCCATTCTACCGTTCTTCACACAAACCTTGCGCCCAATGCAGATGGATCTATATACTTATAAATCTCTTTAATTTAAAGATCCCATTATGAAATTTTGCTTTCTTGATCTTGGTCATGTTTTCTGGCTCCTGTGATATGACTCCTTCTCCCTATTTGTGCACATCTTACGCATTCTTCGAGGGCTAATCAAGGCCTGTTTTCTCCTGAAATCTTAGTCCCCTGACTTAAGGACTAAGACTCTCTTCTGATGACTCTCTTCCATGAACTCCTGTCATGTGGCAGGTAATTTTGCTTCATGGAAATTCACTCTCCCATTCTGATTTCATCCTATAACTCATGAAGGTAGTAACAATTTTTTCTTACTTTTGTATCATCCTTATCTTTTGTTAGCCATGTATCTCATCTCCTTAATTATTTGTTGTCCAACAATAGTTGATACCCAAAATGATAAAGTTAGAGAATCATACAGTATTGAAATTGTATATTCTTGTTTTAGTAATCTCAGGTCTTCGAGTCTAACTTGCATATTTGACAGGTATAAAAATTGTATTCTAGAGAATTAAACTACTTCATTTAAGATTATAAAGATTTTCACTTATTTGTTAAGAGAACACTACTCACTTACTTCTGCAGTGCATAAATGCAACATTTCAGCTCCTGTTTCCTCTTTCTATTTGTCACCAAAAAGAGTGATTATGGTATGACAGTTTAGGTATTTATGGCTATACATAGTGAAATTCTTTCTCAGTGCCCATAAATAATGCATTGCTCATACTGTTACTACCTATATTCAGCATGAAGAACATTTATTATAAGCTGAATCTTGCACTGATAGCTTGGTCTTTACTGAATTGCATTTAGAACTAATGTTTAGTGAGGGGTATGTTCGTTTGTGGCTTTTTCTGTGGAAATGTTGATATTTCTCATTTTATTTGATTGTATCATGTTTAAAAATCATACTGTAAGAAAATAATGTTTTTTTAGAACTAGTCACAGTAAGTCTCCTAGGCTGAAGTTTGAAAGATTTGTTTGTTCTGGATATGGTGACACACCCGTAATCCTAGCACTCGGGAGGCTGAGGCAGGGGATTGCCATGAGTTCAATGCCAGCCTGAGCTACGCAGTACTACATTGTGAGGCCCTGTCTCAAAAAATAAAACAAAACAAAATCAAGACAAAATGAAAGACCTGTTTGTACTTATTCTGTATTAACAAGGCTGCTGAAAGTTTTTTGTATAATAATGATAAAAAGAAATAGAGCTTTGAGAATGCTCTATGATGAACGAAAGATTAAAATTATCCTTTGTTTTGAAAATGTACAGTGAAAAGTGTATTGTAACCTGTGATAAACAGAACTAAATGTGTGCTGTTGCAGCGCTAGTAATCCTTGACATATATTTATATATCATTGCTGTCATCCCACCTGAAGGGAAACAACATGATTGGCTTTATCTCATAAGAATCTAGTAGTTTATACAATCCTGGAGTATGGTAGGTATTCAATAAAAGGTGACTGGATTCAGTTATATTTAAAGATGAAAGTGATTTAAATGTTAAAAATGTTTTATTGGGGATTTTATATAAATAAAATATGCTGATCTTTAACTTTCTTCTAATTCCATGATCAAATTTTCCAAGCTAGTGAACTTCTCTGCATATGTCCCTGTGAGACATCTTTTCTTAATTTGGCTAACTACTTTCATTCTTCAAAGCCTAAATAAGGGTTCTTCTCCTCTAGAAAGCCTTTTCAGACATCCTCAGTCCAACTCTGAACTAGAGGTTCGCTGCCACCTAGGAACTGCCCATATCATTCTGGGTAGCTTGTCTCTTAAATTTTCTGAAATTATCTGCCTACCTGGATGTCTTCCCTAAATGACTTCTGAGAGAACAGATCGTTTCTGGGAACCTACTAGTATTCCAACAAAATGCAAATAAATTAATGGAATCGTGTAAGTACAGTAATACTTAGAAAAATTTTCTTTTGGTAGAGAGAAAATAACCAAAGATTATTAATTCAGTCTTCCCAAAGTAATTTTTAGATGGCTTAAATTTTAAGTTGCAGACATGCACAAAAGGATCTAGCACACAAGACTGAGTTACAATTCTATTTCTAAGCACAAAAATAACTTGGACGGGGGCCGGGGAGTTAGCTCAGTGGTTCTGGCGCCTGTCTTGCAAGCGCAAGGACCCGGGTTCGATTCCCCGGTAACCACATAACAATACTGGGTGTGGAGACCCACACCCAGCAGCAACCAGTGCCACATACCACAGTGCCGGGCGTGGTGGCTCACGCCTGTAATCCCAGCACTCGGGAGGCAGAGGCAGGAGGATTGTGATGTGAGTTTGAGGCTGAGCTCAGGGCCAGTTTGAACCACAAAAAAAAGCGAGACCCTGTCTCAAAAAACCTAAAAAAAAAAAAAAATAAAAAAAAATAAAAAAATAACTTGGACCGATTTATTGTCTCTTGGTTCTTTAATTTCCACTTCTTAGAATAAGTGCATAATGGTTTATTGTAGGCACTTATAAATGTTATTTATAACTGAGACAATGGAAAATTTATAGCAAATTTTAAAAACTTAATATCAAACTTACCTTTTCCTTTATCAAGTACATTGCCAGAGGCAGTCCATGAAAGTTGAATACGTTCTCCTTTAAACTTTGCCTCAAGGTCTACAATTTTACTAGGTGGGAACATAGAAGTACCATTAGGAGGCGCTCCTGACACGAAAAATGACCCTCCAGAGGTTACTCTGCTGAAGTCATCCACTTTAGCTTCTGCTATATCTTTTACATCTGGTCTGGGTGGGTTCATTATAATTTTGCCTGCCAAACAAAATAACAATTTTGTTTAAAAAATATTGTAATATTGTGCAGTATAATGTTATAATATTATAATATTGTAACTTTTCCTGTTGCCATGTTCATTCCTTATCTTGTAACCCGATCTTGAAGCTGTTGAGGATTAGTGCTAATTTATGGCAAACATTAAAAATGAAAACTTTTAGTGAAAAAAACATTTAAATGTCATTTTGAAGTCAACAAGGAGACAAGGATGCGGCATTAAAACTCTTTTAACTTGTCTTTCTGTAGTACTTGACTGTAAATTCTTTAAGGACAGAAATTGTGTTTCATTCATCTTTTATCCCCTGTGTCTGGCACAGTATTGACCATATAGGTGTCACTCAGTAAATTTTTATTTCATTGTAAATGAAATGAACTGAGGGGAATGTGAACAAAACATGTATAGACTGGGTGA